>CAUJNA010001114.1:255000-285000 GCA_963377175.1 Effrenium voratum
ACACAGACACACAGACACACAGACACACACACACACACACACACACACACACACACACACACACACACACACGCGCCACACGCGCCCCACGCGCCCCACGCGCCCCACGCGCCCCACGCGCCCCACGCGCGCCCCACGCGCCCACGCGCCCCACGCGCCCCACGCGCACGCGCCCCACGCGCCCCATGCGCCCCACGCGCCCCACGCGCCCCACGCGCCCCACGCGCCCCACGCGCCCCACGCGCACGCCCATAATATGTCCACGTGCGAATCTGCTACAGGGGTGCCTATTCCAGACATGTGTGGTTGATCATAATAACCCCTTCCTCAGGCTGCAGCTGAAGAGGTGTTTTGATTTATGTGGCTGTCTTCCCCTGGATCATGAAAACAACTAGCCAGCCTGACTGCTGTTCAACTGATTTCAAAGAGTGATCCACAGAAGCAGTGAAGCTAGTGATAGCAACAGCCTCAAAACCAATAGTGCATGGACCCATGTGCCTCGATGAAGCAGAAACGTGATGTTTCCTAACCTTGGACATATCTGATACTATTCAAGCTGTAGGGGTCCGTGATTGATTCGTCCGGATGGCATGCCTGCGGCGTGTGATTTTTTCTCATCTGGCGGGGACTTACCCTTACATGGACAAACAAACAGCAAGCATGCAAAGTCCTGCACCGGCGGCTCTGCCGCACAATCATCATGCACTACCAGCCGTGAATCATTTGAGCACTTCATATCACTTCATTTGATATCTCAGAAGCGGCTTTCACATCGGCCTGGTCCGTTTCAGCATGCGCCACCATCTTGGTTACCATGTTGCAATGTTGCGGGCAGCAAAAATGAAAGGTGTGATTTCTCCACAAGAAGTACCTGGCCAAAATGTGCAGTGCACTCATTTCTGTGTCAGCTAGCTGTGAATGAAGCAGACTCAAACAAGCGTGCGTGTATAGTGTAGAGCATTCCATATTTCTACATATGTCGTGTGTTTGGGATGTTTGCCGGTCTTTCCGTCTCTGGATCTGCGTGAGTGTCCGCGTTTGTGTTCATAAGCTAGCGTTGGGCAGTCTTGGAACGTCCATTGTTGTTGCATGGCTTTCGCATGCGCCCACGCCAGCCATACACACCGACAAGCAAGACACACACACACACACACACTACACATAGAAGACCTACACACACACACTGACACAGAAACAGACACCGACATAGACACCAAGGCGGTGGAGCCAACATGGTGCTCAGCAACCTGCCTTCGTATCCTGCAGGTCCAGGTCAGTCGGCCTTGGCTTTCGTTCCTATGCCAAGGGCCCAATGTGGATCCCCTATCCAATGGGCTGACATCGTCTCAAAGTCCTAGGGTAAGATACTTCCACTTGGTGCGTGTTCTTGTTGGGAGCTCCTCTTGTGAGGTCGTTTGACACGGGCGCCCTTCAACTCAGCCACAGCCTTTCCGCAAGTGCAAAATGACCCAGTGGCTTTTCACATTGGCCGGAACCCGACGAACTTTCAGAATGTCATGTGTGTTGCACCTCCCTTTTCGGACAGTTGCATGCTTCGGTCTCCCAAGGCTGCTCCGAGATCATAAGCTTCCTGGGGAAAAGTAGATCTGGGGGTGTCTCCCCCCAAAACGGTGGGTTTTTCCGTTAGGTGTCCCTTTAAAACCAACCCAAAAAAGCGGTACCGGTACCCTCAAAAGAAAAACAGGCCCATCATGGCGCATCTATAGATGTTCGCGTGAAAGCAAGGGGCAGTTTTCAGCAGCCCTAAGCATGAATCACAGAACCCTCCATTGGACTCCGGATATGCACTAGGCATTGGACCTCGGCGATTCTTAGGCCTAACTACACATGGCAATGCAGTGAAAACAAGCAAAGGTCAAATCAAGGAAGACAACCATCTTGGGTGGCTCCCTAAGAAAGACAAGGTGGAACCCGGTGGAACCACTCAGCAACTAGCCCCAAGTGCGATCTAAGGGTTGGACTCCAGCAAAGCCTCCAAATCCGCCAGCAGCCTGCCCAAAGGGTGAGGCTTCATCCTACAAGGGGTTAAGCAACTTCAATGGATGTCGTCTCCATCCCCGGCGCTGCATGTAAACATGTACACGTAGATCGCATCGGCATAAAATGGGGGTCGTAGGGTATTCTAAAACCACATCTAGTCATGATCGGGGTAAACTATTGGTAACCATTAAGCTCCTTGGGATTCCCAATGTAAGGACTTGACCAGTTAAAGGCCCCGCAATCAATGGGCCAACCAGTCACCTCATTAAACATGTTCAAGCCACTGTTCGAACATCGCGTTTTGTTGGCCTTCCTTCAGAGAGGTCCATGGCCGGATTGCACTTTGACCATGCAAAAAAGCTGGTTGTACAAGGGGTTGCCCTTGGCAAAACTTAACATCAACCAACAGGTAATCAACTCGTCATGTAAGGACAGTTCGCAACACTTCTTCACAACCAACCCATAAACCGACAAACCCAGAAAAACACGCGCCAACCAAGTTCCCTTTTAGCATGAGAACTCATTTTCTGCATATCCAAAACAGGGGGTTACGCCCTAAACCTGACTAGATGTGGTTTTAGGATATCCTGCAGCCCACATTTCCACTTTGCTTCGGCCCGTATCGGGGTTGGTTTAAAGGAAAGCCCTAAAGGAGAACCATATTTTTGGGGGTACCCTTTTTCGTTTAGGAGGCGACCCGTGCCACGTGCCGTGCTCCGCACAAACCCCGGCCTGTCTCCTTCGGTGTCCGCCTCCATCGGAGCGGCGGAGACCGAAACCTCGCCGGCTTGGGCAAGGCGCCGCACCTCGGCCTGGCGTTCGAAGCGGAGGGGTGGGGCCATGGGTCTGTCAAGGGTACCCTTTTTGTGGCTTTGGACATGTTCAAAGGTCCAGGGCCCGGTTTGCGCAACATAGGATATGTTGAAACCAAAGTTCGTGGTCAGTAGGGTGCCCAAGTTGCTTTGACCGTCCCCACGAGGGACGACAGTGGACGAACATAAATTTGTACCGGGTAACTCCTCAGGGGAGGGAAATCAAGAGGGAACCCGAAAGCCACAAATCTAACAATGGCAGTCGACAAGGAGAGTGGAGTGGACCCATGGTGACCCTAGCCATGTTCAATGGATTTCGATTTGACCCGTCCCATAGATGCTTGCATGATGACCTCCAAAATATGACACCGGTGATCCACGCCATGGTTTGCATGTTGACACCCCTTTCAGGAAGATGATGAGACTCCCGTCAAAACAATTCCACACTTCTGTAGTCCATAGGGGGTCCCCCTATACTCAAAACGACTCCAAAACGTAAACCCTGGTCCAAGTATGCTGAAATAGAGCTGGATGCAAAGCAATGATCAGGGTTGACTGACCCCACCAATATTTTCCTACATTCGGATTTAGCAGTTGGGAACAGACAGAATTGTTATTTTGGTGTTTTGATGTTTCAAGGGAAACCAAAGAGGAAACCAACTGTTCAACCAATCCGGTGCTCTTAGATGTCCGGGAACAACCTCATCAATCCAAACTTGCCGACCTTCGGGATGTCAGTAAACCAAGTTGAATCTTTTCAGCTTCCCCTACCCACCAGATTCAATGAACAAACCCAAAAAGCACAAGACCAAAAAGCAGAACAGGGTTTCTCATAGTCGTCCCGTCCAAATTAGACCAACCACCAGCGACCCCCAAAAAATGGCTTCCATGTGGCATATGTGACCATGATCAAAGCACCTGACTTATGGTCGGTGACGGTTCAGGAGCCTCGAAGACCTCTCTAGCCCTCCCACGCCCAACACCCACACGTCCAGTCTTGCTCCAGTCTGCCTCCAATTGCTCCAGTGGCTGGATGTCATTGAAGTTGTTTGCGTTTGTGCCAACGTTTCCCCATGAAACCCCAGTTTGGTTTTGGTGGTCTGGGGCCCTTTGTTCTTGGTACCTTCCCCCGTGCTTCAAAAGGAGCTGCTTCAAATAAAGCGGGCCTCGCCCAGCTCTGAGGCGGCCAAGGCGATCTTGCGCTCTGCCTGAGAAAGGAAACCCAACACGGTTTCCACTACTGGGCACATCTAGGAAACCAAGGGCTAAAATCCACGGCCACCCGGCTGCCCACCAAAACACGACACCCCCTCCGTGCAGGTTTTGGCTGGCTAAGTGGCTAAGTGGCATGCCAGCCGTAGTAACCAAAATTTGCTGGAGGCTTGCAAACCTCCAGTTCGCCATCTTCGCCATCTTCGCCAGTTATCATGTCTCACTTTAACCCTTTAAAACCTGGGTCGCCCAACCTGGGTCCCTCAAGCAGTACCTGAATTTTAGCCTCCGAGGTTTGCAAGCGAAACTCAAAATGCACGGCTCGCCTCCGCAGCGGCGGCGCGGCGCTCTGCCGCCTCCGCGCGCCGCGTGGCGGCGCGCAAGTGGCCGGCGCGGAGCGCGCAGAGCGCGGAGAGGCGCTGAGACTCGGCCACCTGGCCGAACGGGTGGCGCTGGCATTGGCTTTTCAGATGTAAGCCTTTGGGTTTAGGTTTGTTGATCTGTCTGTTGTTGACATTGTTTTCTTTATGGGTAAAACAACATCATTGGTGTTGCTTTTGACAAAATGATTGGGCAAAGGGGTGGAGTTGGACAAAGGCAATGAAACAAGGCCACGTGCACATTTCACTCATACGTCAATTCGGGGATGGCATGAATGTCCAGAACGGTCTATGAGGTTTTTTGCAACTTGCCCAACAAAATGTTTACCAGTAATTCGTGAACCTGGGAATTTGTGAATCATGCTGAACCACAAACTCACAGAAAGGGCTTCTTGTGAAAGTAACTTTCATCCTTGGCAAAGCGGCCAAGGTTGCTCTGACTTGCCCAATTAACATGTAAACCAAGGCCGTTTGAGAGGTCGTGACCGAGTGGATCCAAAGGCCGGACCTCCACCCCCAAAGTACGGTGAAAGGACAAAATCCATTTCGTGCCAGTTGGGATGGAAGAATCCCTATGAAAGCTGGTTCATAAACCACCGCTTTCCCAAGATCGATCCGCGTGGATTTTGGCACCACTGAGGTCCTTCCTGTCACATCAACTGGGGGCTTCAGATTCCCCCGGTCCACTGCCGGGGCCCCTTCGGCTTCGCCTGGGCTTGCAGCTGCGTCTTAGCCTTCCTGGGCGTCCGCGTCGGACCCAATTGGATGGAGCCCCAGAAATTATTGCGCACTCACTTGCTAAGTGGATTGGTCGGAAAAAGTGCAAACTCTTTTTGTTTGCCAATCAAATGGTGCAAACCCCCAAAGTTACATTTCAGTCCGAAACGGAACTCAAACAGTGAGTTCAAGAGGATCTGATCTGACGAAACAAGGCCAGAAAGACTCCCTTTGAGGTGATTGGGGGGGCCTGGTTTTCCATTTACCCTCAAGGACCAGGGGTTCAAAGCCACCAAATCGGGTCAAAACGGGCCACAATTCCACAAGAAAACAACTCCAACAAAGGAGAGCCCGTACGCTACCCAAGGGAATGGTTGCCCATAAACAGCGACTAAGGTTACTCTCCCCTGAGCAAAAGCTCGATCACCTTTTGTAGGTATGGAAAAACACATCCCAAAGGGTCCGAGCGCCTTTCTGGATAATTCACTCACACAGGCCAGACATGAATCTCACGTAGACCAAAGGATCACCCTCAGTCAAAAAAAGGGGAACACCACACTCGGTCAAGGGACCCTCTTTGTGGATTTTGTGGTGGGTTTGAAGAAACCAAAAGGACACTAACCATTTGGAGTCATCTGATTTGGGTAAGCCTTCCGCATGGCAACCGCGCATGTCCTCCTTGGCCCTTGTACAAACCACCCTTTGCCACTGCTGACCTGGTGAACTACCTTTTGAGGAAGTGGAACTAAGCGCATCGATAAGGTGCTGCAAAAACCGACATGCTTGCCAGCCGCTGTCGGTCATGATCATTTCCCTGACCAAGTGAGAAAGACCGTATACTTTCATTCCACTCTGCGTTGCAGCTGGACCTCTCCGAGGATTCCTAGTTCTCCGACTTCTTTCCTCTGGTATCAGAACCCCCCAACTTCACCCACACACCTATTGGCCATGGGAACAAGCACACCCTTTCTTCGGTAGCCTGCTTTGAGAAGAAAAGGTTTTGTTGAAATCCCCCCTCTTTCCATTCTAAGTCTCAACGAGTGGGGGTGTTTTGGGGGTGGGGGCGTTTTGGAACCCAACGAGTGAGAGAGGCTGAGCGAGGGGCCAAAGTCAACCTCCGAGGCGCGTGGCGGCCTGCTCAGCCTCGCCGGCCTGTGCCGCCTCCGCCTCATTGCTCGCCTGGAGAAGTAAGACATGGTTTAACCCGCTCCTTGGTCAACCCTTCAATCCTAAACTCTAAACCCACGATTTATGTTGTCTATACTTAGATGTGTTTTAATTAGACCCTCACCTGTAAGATGGTACCAACGTTGACGCAAAACAGGTTGCTTTCCTTCAGAGCGGCAATCGCTCAGAGCATGTCCATCGCAAATCTGGATCAATTGCCTAGGAAAGCGGACCAAAGGCAAGCAAAGTGTGATGAACTTACAGATCTCCTCTCGCTACCTCCCTCTGTACAGTCGCATTTGGATACCCCGCTCCAGCTCCGCAACGGCTCCCTTCTTAGCTCTGGGGTACCCCCGGGAAAAAAAGAAGAAGTATGAATCGGTTTCAACCTAGAATCTTACATGAACACACTGCTTCATCCTCTACCGCTTCACCACAAAAAGCAACTTATGTGCTTTTGGAGGAGACTCCAGTACTCCGGCAAATTGCCTGGAGGTCCTTCAGCTGTTGCAGGAGCGCCCCGTGCCTCGAATCGAGTTCGTCGAGAAGGGGGAGAGATGGGGAGAGGGTTCGGAACATAGGCGTCCTTGTTGAAAATAGATGCCATGGTAGATTCTGGAGCAACCTGGTCAACCAGGCATCGCCATCTATTTTCACCAAAACAACCAAAAAGGACACCCATGGTTGGGAAAGGCGCCGGTCCCGCCAACCCCTCTCCCCCGAACATTTGCTGTAGTTTGGTCAAGTGACCTTCGGAAGGGGGCTATGTTGTGTCCATTGTGCAGAAATCCATGCGTTGGTGGAGAAAATGCACCCTAGGTCAGCCTCCCCGGGATTACCCATGTAAAAATGAACAGTTTGGACTTGGAGTGAGAGTACTGAGACAGTGCGCGAAACCCTGCCCAGTGGGAAGCCACCAAACAAAGGCAACACGGGTGCCAGTAGCTGGGAAGGGCAAAGGGCTTCCTTTACCCTGGAGTTGGCAACTCGGTAAGAGAACGTTTCGGTGTTTCCACTTGCGAGTTTCAAAGTCACATGGTGGAGAATCCCGGGTTTGCTGGACGGCAGAATGGCCGGGTGCGTGGTCCTCATCCGTATAGTGGGGCATAACAACACGGGAGACCACTACAAGTACCGTCTGGCATGGAATAGAAATTGATTCTGACCAACCCAGGCTTATGCCGGTTCCATGTTCCACCAAGGACCAGCCCTGGCCCAAAACTTGCAATTTCCTGGCATGGCGTCTTAGGGACGTGTTCAATTGCATCGAATGCATAGGTTCCAGTTTGCACCACAGGAAAACCATGTGCGCAGCGTCCAAACCCCTTTTGGGTGCGAATTCTAGCTGTGCACCCTTTGGGAGACATCAGAACTCGGCCAACTCTCAAAACTCATGGCCATTTCTTCGAGCCCACGGGTCACCCACGCCCGCGCAGCTAAGCCCCGTGCTGGGTCTGCATCTCCTGCAGCTGCTCGCTCGCCTCCTTCCGCGCCTTTTGCAGCGCCAGCTGCGCCTCCTCTGCGCGCAGGGCCTGGCGCTGGCGCGACAGGGTTTGTTTTCAGCGCAATCTGCATGGGCAAGTCAATAGATATAATCTACATCTTGTGGTTTGGGTAGGCTTACAAAAAGCATTTATGTGTAAAAGCGCAATCTAGAAATGTGACCCACAACAGCAATGAACAAAACGTCAAACAGGGTCATCTATCACTTTGGGAATGACAGGAAAAGCGGTCAGACGAGAGTGGGACCAGGGTAGGCACCGCTGATTCCCCCATGCGCAGGCCACATGCGTTGCCCAAAAGCAACGGGGAAAGGAACAGGAAGCAAGGTCTAAACTGCCTTCCACAATCCCCCGTCCTCAGCTTCCCTCCAATTGGTGGTTTGGATTGGTGATTAGGAGGTTCGGGGGCAGTTTCCCCCTGCAAGAACCAGCGGTTCATCAAACCCAAGCCACCAGTTGAAGTCACAGGCCAAGGAGCACCTGAAAATAACCAGTCCCAAGGAAACTACCACAACAGCACCACCGGCGATGTTTCCGGCAACAGGAAGAGAGTTCTCGCCCCATTGCCGGCGAATGGTTGGTGAACCTCAAGGACAACTTGCCGCCATGGCCATCATCGAAACAAGATGCGTTGCCTTTACATCCAATATCATCCGAGTTTCCCTTGGGCGTGGTGGTTCGTGGGGAGACTATTTGATCACTCCTCTTCTTGCCTCATGGGACAAAATCAAAAGCCCCCACCCAAGAAAGGTTCTAGGGTTCTTGACAAGTGCCTTTCTGGGGGTCAGAAAGTCCAAACTTGATCCTGGCAGGTGGTTTCGGGGTGGGCTAAGAGGCCGGGCATCGGATCTAAAGCCCTCCGCTCTCCCGACTCCGTGCCTCCTCCTCCGCTTCGTTCCGCTGCTTCTCTGCCTTCTCCAAGCCCTTCCGCGCCACTTCCAGCTGCTTGAGCGCCTTGAGAAGGTGGCCCTTCAGAGTTCCAAATGGGGGCTGTTGATTTGGCCAATGGACCAATTGTACACCGGGCAATTAACTAAGGGATATGTTGAGAGATTCGGGTCCACATCAATTGCCCATGCAGCTTGTTGGGCAACCATGCTCTTCCTATTGCTAGGTCACGTCCTGTGGGGACACGCCCCTTGACCTAAATTATCGGCTTGACTCGAGGCAGCCAAACCGCAGCACAAGACGATGCAGATTAATCAAATCAGCCCGAGCCTGATAATGGTTTCGAGTGGCCGAACCAAACAAAGCCAGAGGCGGCGTGTCCTAAGATAGAATACAACTTCAATACAAGCCTGAAAAGCTTTAAGTGATTCATCAATCTCAAGCAGCTGATTCAGACAAACGGCCGTTTGCTACTAAACTGAGCGAATCATCGCCGCGGGTACGGTAATCGCCGAAGATTGATGATCAAATGTAAATTCTGCATCTACGAAAGGGTAGAGCGAGAATGAGCGACTTCCAACCAGCCGGCTCTTTCTGTTGGTGTCCCCTTTGCCCCCCATTCCGAGAGAATCTCTAGATTCCATACACTCCCAACTGATATGGAACTGCAGAAGCCACGCAAAGCTCCGGATCCATGGCGGATTTCTGTGCCACTAAGCCTCGGAGACAAAGAACCACAAAACATACCAGATCCCAACGGAAACCAAGCAACACCAGCAGAAGAATAAGCAAACCACACGCAAACAACAAGAAGACATACCAAACGCAACCCAACACGAAACCCGCGCCAAAACCACAAACGGAGCCACGACCAAATAAGCCAAAGCCATCCAAAAGCAATCAAGACCAACTCAGCGTTTGCGCCGCCTGAGCCTAGCATTTGCCTGCGGGGCAAATGCTAACTCTCAGGTCGTCTAATAATCATTCAGGGGTTTGGAATGTATCGATGCCTCTTTGTTTTTTGAGGGTACCCAGTTGAGGCGCTGGGAAACAAACAAGGAACTCAAAGGAAACAAAGCATTTGAGGGAAACCCTTTTCCGCAATAAAGTGGGACTCCCATTTCTGACCCCAGAAAGCGGCCAACTTGGGGCTTCCACTTGGTGTCCCTAAACCCAAAAACTAGGGGCATCAAAAATAGCTCCAACACCCAAAGTAGCAAATGGATCCCCAAGCGAAGGAGCTGCATCACGGGTTTGGCTTTGGCTGGTTCTACCCCCCGAATCGGTCGATTCGCTGGAAATCCGCAAAATCGGTAGACCCATGGCCCGCCTCTGAGCTACACAACAAGTAGGTTGTCTCTTAGTCTACTCGATGCATAGTTTGCAGAAGGCCCCAGTTGAGGAAGGTAACGCCTAGGACTCCTAGGACCCTAGGTCCATAGGTGATAGCACAAAAAAACATATGGGTGTGCCTTTCTTTCTAGGGCTCCCCTTTGGGATTCTAAGGAAAGCCAAAACGAACCCTACGACTTTCTGGGTTGCCCCTTGAGAGAAACCATACCTTGCCACCGAGGCTTTGCATATTTCGGCCTCCTCAGAAGCGGCTTTGGCTGCGAGCTGCTCGGAGCGCAGAGTGCGGTTGGTGTCCTGCCGCGAGTAAGGCTTGCCGGTAACATCTATCCACTCCCGACTGTTCGGTTGAAATGTGTTGGCAGTGGACCCATTTCAGAAAGGCGAACCCCTTTCAAAAGGTGCATCGCTATGCATCGCTATGCATTGACTCCCTTGCAACCAAGGGACCTGGAAGTCAAATAAGCACCGGATTTGTCCTTCAAAGGTTGATGAATTGACCTAATGCACCTTCAGCTTGATGTCCAAGTAGTGAGGGAGCTCCTTCCAAGCCCCAGTGCGTTGATGATCTACACTTGCCAATGCTTGATTCCAGGCACCTCTGCACCAAAACGGCACGTGGCTGTCTTGTTGAGGCTACCTTTTGCGGGGCTGCCTCTTTGGGACTCATTACGGCCTGAGACGGGACACTAATTGAGAAAACACAACCCATTTAACGAGGGTTTCCCGATGTGGGTTTATGATACGTACATATACGTATCTGTCATGCTGAAGCAGTCCGAGGCGTGCCCTCATCAAATGACTGAATCTGTTGGGGCCTTTACCAAGACCCAAACACAGGCAGCCAACGGCCCGGCAAAGAAGCTAAAGTCTGTTGTCCCAGGCCCCAAATCTCATATGCCGATGGACACAAAACAAGTTCACGTGCAAACATTCAAAAAGGAACCTGCATGGGTCTGTCGCTTTTTAGGTTAAACCCCTGTAAGGGGTGGGTTTCCTTTTGGTAGTCTTTCAAAACCACAAGCCAAACGGTGCCAGCTCCACAAAAGACACACCGACACACGCAGGGCGGCGTGTTTGTTTTTCAGGGTTCTGACAGAAAATGGTTGAAAGTTGAAAAGTTGATTCCCACCTCTGACTCCACCAAACTACCTGAAAACAGTCAAAATGTCTGCCTTTCTTTGCTCTAGCCGAGCATTCCAAGCAAACAAGCAACGTTTAAGGTTCGCTTTGGACCGCGTCGGCGCCTGCACAGATGCGAGGGAGCTCTGGAGGACGTCGATCTCAGCCTGGCAACTGAAGCTAGAGCTAAGCTCTTGGGACCCGTCAACTGAGTGCTCTAAACACAAATTGATCATATGGGTATGTGTTTTTTTGACGTGGCCGTGCCGGGAGGTTGGTACAAGGGGTATGAATCGCAAGTATGGTTCGGGGTATGGCTCGGGGGTATGATTCGGGGTATGGCTCGCGCGCCTCTGAACTCTTTGCTTTGTGGCCTTGGACGCTGGCAACTGGATAGCCGTGAGAATTTGGACCGCTTAGTTGCTACAAGCCAGCCTGGGGCGCTTGTGAGTGGCCTGAACTAGACAGCTGCCACTGCCTGAGGCGAACGTCATGGCCACCTCCACTTGGAGTTCAAGCGACCCGCGTGCTCACAGACCCAAGCCAAGCGTTGCTTAAGGGGAAGCGCCGCTGTCCAGTCAGGCCCGCACCAGTCACGAACCAGCGAAGGGCAAGACCGTGACACCTCAAACGGCAGCCGCGCAGAGGCTAGTGGGCCTCTCACAGGTGGTGTACTGTGTCGCGCTTGATACATCGCAGTAAGCCTTCCGAACCCACCTTCTGGCGAACTTCTGCGAAAAGAGCCGCGAGCTGGTTTCTGCACTGCTTCTCTTTGAGTTTTGTGTCTTCTGAGGATTTCGGTGGCATAGCTTCGCTAGTACTGCCCAGAGCGCAAGAGGCTCTTGGCTGCAAATGGCAGCAGAAGGGTATGAATCGGGGTATGAATCGGGGGTATGACCGGAAAGACACCAAGAGTACCCCAGGAGCACAAAGACAGCTTGTGTTTCGCTGCGACAGTGGCCCAGGACAGACAGCTGTTTCCACCGCGTCGGACAGACTGCAGGAAGCAAGCTCCAAGTTTCACCGCCACAGCGCCCTGCAAGTCCCAGCGTCTTACGTCAAGCTGCACCACGGATGCTACAGTCAACTCTAGTACCAGGACAGCCGCGGGATTGCTCTATAATTCCATCCATTGGCACTTTCCATTGAAAATAGCAAGCCGAGACCGAGGTGGGTAACCGAGTGTCAAGGAACACCACTTGAGCCAAAATGGCCCGCCACGAGTAACCAGTGAGTGTGTGAGTGGACGTGTCAACTGTACTTGGCCCCATGACATCAGAGCCCAACCATGCAAGCATCGCAGACTCAAGAATAGATCCAGGAACCACAAGTGAACCAGGTATTACTAGATCTTGACAAGACCCCCTTCTTCACTTGAAGTTAAACCCCCTATAGCTTCCAGCTATCCATGGATCACATGCAAATGCCACAGTTCTTGCAAGTTCTTCTTCTTGTTTTTTAAGGGGTATGACTCGGGGTATGGCTCGGGGTATGGTTCGGGGTATGATTCGGGGGTATGGCTCGCCCAAGCCCCACCTCCCACGAAGACTAAAGAACTGACACGGGAAAACAACACAGACCCATATTTAGATAGATGTGTAAACACAATTGGTCCAATGCATATGTACAACAATGCCACTCCTTCATTTCTAGAATATCTGCAAGCTTTTGTTTTTGCACGGCTAGCAGCAACTCAGGTACAATTGGGCGAACGTAGATGGAACAAAGCCCTTCATGCCAAAAATAACAATTGGTCAAGCATGTCAACCTGAATAAACGAATCATGCATGTGCTTTCGCCCGAAATCAAGCTGAATTCAAACTCGCTGTTTTGAGGGGCATGGCAGCTTTGAACACTGTCATGCAGCTGCCCCTGCGGTCCTCAAATTTCTCCAAGGATGTCCCCTTCCGCAAAAAAGGTGGACTCTCTCTGTGCTTCCTGCCATTCATCATCCCAGTCACAAAAAGGCTTTAACTTGTTTGCCATACCGTATGTAAAGGACAGCAGTGGCCATAACCGACAAAGTATCGTGTTGGTGACCGTAAGTTGTATGCAAGTCGCACATGCATCTCCGCCGCAAGGCATCGCCAACTCTTTGTTGCTTTCGGGTTGGTACACCCGTTCATCCATCCTTCCCTTCAAAAAACCCGCATCATGGCAAGAGAGTCATGATCTTAATTACTTTGTCGCTCCGGGGCTCTCGTGGCACAGAAAGTGACCCAAAGCTCGGTCACAACCATTACCAACATTCTCGGGAACCACCAGCATACTCCGGCGGGACTGGGCCAACCACCAGACTGATTTGACACAGCCGCTGTGAGGTGTCCGAGGTCTACTTCGTCAACTATGGAAGGACCTGGCTGTCCAAAATGGAGGGCTGGCTAGTGACAAGAGCGCCCACCTATGGTCACATGGCCATAATTAAACTATGGTTGGAAAGGGAGCAAGAACGTTAGATAAAGGGTGCCTTTGCAACCAACCGAACTGTATACGGCGAGGCTTTCCAACCAAGGCAACAATTCAATTCAGGATACTCGGGCTACAACATGGCCCTTGAACAGCACTAACCTGGGTGACACTGGAAATTAATAGTTAGCCAATGTTAGCCAGTTCCCTGCCTGTTTCGCGAGAGCCGCTTGCTCCGCCTGCGCGGATGCGAGGGACAAAGCAATGTGAGGACGGATTTCTTAGGACGTTTACCTCAACACTTGCGAGGAACGAAGGCAAAGGGGGGAGGACACCCAAATAGACAAGTCACCCTGAGACAAACCTTGCAAACCTGCAGCCATAGGAAGGGAGGCACCTTTCTTTGGTCCAATCTCCAAACCCAAAAATCGGTAGTCAAGGGTAAAGTAAGATGGTTCCTGGCCCGTTGACTCTGACCCCTTCACGTGACCTTGTGACCTTGAACAAATGTATCCCTCACTCCCCAAACTAACATGGAACCCCCCAAAAAAAACATTTGTGGAGGTATCTCCTTTTGTACAAATAGACCCCACTTGTGGGTCCCTTCAATTAATTCGCGGAGTAGGTGACCAAGTAACCCATTGGAGTGTGTGGAAGCCCGGTATCGAAGGCCTTGGCCGCAGTCTCCTGGTGCGCTTGCAGCGCGCTCTTGGCCGCAGCGCAGGAGGCGCTCAAAGCCACGCCTCGGATTTCGGAACAATGTGGTGGGGGAATCCGTGAACTGGGCCCATCCAAAAAATTGAACTTCAGCTCTCACGTCCACCTGTTCTGCGTCTACTTCACTGAGACTCTCAGTGGCCATGAGAGAGAAAGGCAGATGTTTTGTTGGTGGGTCGATTTTGAACGGCAACCACTCCAAAAAACAGAGAGAAAGGAACAAAACACGGCAGGTCAGGGGGTACGACAAGGCTTCCCCAATGGAAACTGGCAAGCAGCTCAAATTGCCCCAAGTCTGTTGCCACAACTGCCCGCTCACTAAAAGGCATCTGACTGGGTGCTAATTGTGGCCACACTGCGTCGACCTGCAGCTTTTGCAGCTGAAATTTGGCGACGCCCTCAGGTTCTGAACTCTACCATGGCAAGGCAAAAGGGTCGCAAGTCCTTGGTTAACAGTTAAAAGTATGTTTAGCTTCGCAAGTAAAACCCGCTTTTATTGTTCCCTTCTGCTCAGGCCACAAGAAGTTGCGCAGTGAGCATGTCAAAACAAGGGAGCCCTTTTTAGGGTTGGCCATGTTTAAGAAGAGCTTGGGCGGAAGCCATGCAAAAGGGCAATTCTGTCCTCGAGCTGGAGTTGCCGAAGCTAGTAAGAACTTACTTTTTACCACTAATATTTCATCAAGTCCAGGAACTCAGGGAGTGACTAGAAACCCCAGTAAAACAAGCTGCGCTTTCCAACCCCTAAGGCCCCAAATGCCAAATCAGGGCTGGGGCACATCTAGAAACCGCAAGCGATCAACCCCAACGGTTGACATGGGCATGTGTCAAAGTACGGGGACCTCCAAAAAAAGGTGGTCGTCCTTTTCTCCCTTTAAACCCTTAAAGTGGCTCCCTAAAAAAAAAAACACGCCCAACATGGGTACTTTTCAAAAAGGACCCCTAAAATGGTTTGTTTCCTGTTGTTTTCCCTTTAAACCATTCCCAAAAAGGAGTCTACCCATCCAAACAAAAAATGGCCACATGACGTGGGTCCAACAAACAAAACCTTAAAACATTTTAAGCCCGTAAACCAATCCCATTAAGTCAGATTCTCCTAAGTGGTGGTTTGGAGGCTAGCGGCAGGCTTCCCATGTATCCTCAGCAAGAACCAGAAGTTCAAATCCAAATCCAAACCACCAATCCAAACCACTGATCAAGGGTAACCTAACTTGACAAGCCCTTCAACAACACATGGGCCGAAATGACTCCCCAAAAAAGAAGACACAAATAATCAACATCCTTCAGCCCTGAAACCAACCCTCTAAAAACCATGGATCCGTTTGGACCCCGTCCCTCGCTCCATCGAGCCAGGGCGCACTGCTCCGTGAGGCGCTGCGCCTCTGCCCTCTGCGCCTGTAGCTCCGCCTGAGCGGAAGGCGCCCGTTTTGTGGTCGGGGGTGCCCCTACTTCCTGGTAGCCCTGGATTGGTGCCTTGGATTTGTGGTTTGGGGATGTTTGGGGTTGGAACCCCTGTTGCTTTGAGGAAAAAATGGGGCTTGAAGCCCCCTAAGGTCCAAAACACCAAACCAAACCACCAACTAGGGATAAGGAGAAACCAGTGCAAAGCGGAGACGCGTTTGCAGGTTGATTCCAGGTTTGGCAAAGAAATGGCCCGGGTGCGAATGAACAAGAGGGCTGTAGGCTAAGATGGGGCATCTTGATGTGGAATTCAAAAGGTCGAATCTCAAAGACGCACATATATAGCAAGCACTCTTGCTGGAAACGCTGATCCATTCCGTCTGCCAAGAACACCATGGAAGCACAACATTGGTCACGTCGGCTTGACAGCACCCAAGCGGCTCAAGAGCAAACGTTCTATTTTGAGTAATGGGGCCGACGATGTCTTTCGAATAGCAGCTCCCGAACTGTTACTCATCGGCCTGCACTTCCTCACCCAAGACATTGGAGTCTTTACCTCCTCATCCGCACAACTTTACCTCATTTCCGCACCCCACTGCAACCACATGGCACGCTGGGGGTGGAGTGCATAAGCCGAGACAAGGGCGGAGAACAACAGGGCCAACCCTTGTCAACAGAAAGCTTGCTAGCCAAACACTGCTTGGTGGCTTTGGTTCAAACAACGGAGGTTGTGCTCTAAAATTGTATGGCATCGGACTTCTGCAAAAAGGGTAAGTTGAGAAAGCCAGAAGGCGGTCAAAGGAAAGGACCCGGGGACCGTTACCAGGGTGGGATCAACCAAATCAGAAATTGAGAGACCACTGCTAAACCAACCACAAAAAGGGTGCCTTCTGAAAAAAGGCCGCTCTGACGAGGGAACTCCCAATTCGTGCCGTGCCTTGGCCTGCACCTGCAGCTTCTGCAAGGCAGACTGGACCTGGCAGGGCGCCGTCCATGCCTGCCAGCAGTTGACCTACTGCTGGCCTGGTGGTTGGTCTATAGTTGCTTTCCCTTCCCTCCAATTGGTGGTTTGGGTGGTAGTTTGGAGGTGAGGCCGCGGTTTCCCACTTACCCTCTACAAGAGACAGGGGTTTAAATCCAAGAACCAATTCAAACCACCTTGACAATATGGGGAGCCGCTAGGCTCAAGCCAGGTGGACCCTTCCCCACCCACCCCGTCCACCTCTTCCGCCGCAGCACTTTGGCGCTCCGCCTCCGCCATGCGGCTCTGCGCCTAGCGGTTCCGTTGCAACATGCAATGCGGGGTTCCAACATGCTATGTAGGAAATGAAAGAGATATCCAGCGCCAGTTTAGCTTCCTTCAGCGGAAACCAACAATGAGGTATGTGCTATTTAGCAGCGTAAAAACACCCCACTTTAATCCCCGAACGCAGGTGAACCGTAGGATCTAAACATTGTTGCCGCCAGCCACAAGCCACTACCCAAGACAAAATAGATTATATTATAGTAGGAAGCCTAATTACACTGGACTACTGAGCTGAGGGAGGGATATGTCAGACTTCCACCCCCGAACCGGGGATTTCAGGAATACCGTCCTATACTGGCTGCCATAACCAAAAAAACAAAAAAACAAGGCAAAGCTCAGCTTTTACGAGGAAACGCTGGGAGAAGGAAAGCGACAGGCAACAACTTGGAGGAGACGAAGACGAGAGGACAAGAGGACACAAAGAGATTCCTCAAAGGCTTAAAGGGGATTCTCTGTATCAGCCAGGTGATGTTTTAGCTGCGAAGCTTGCCCCACATCTGGAGTAGGCATAGTTTACTCTATATACCCTAATTTGTTCAACAGTTGTCGAGGAGAGCCCAAGGAATTGAGCTTTTCCCCCCTATCGTTGGGCTCACTTGCCCAAGGGACCAGGAAACAAAAGGTGATCAGGGTGACCTTGACTACAAAGGACCAAACTGGACAACCAAAAAAGGACCCCCTCTACCTTAAGGAGGGAGGTGAGGGTACCCAAATTTCCATATTGATCTTCTTCATTGGAAGGGAAAATGGAATCATCGATGAGAATCCCGGGGTCGAAATCCGCCCCACCCCCAACTCCATGTTTGAGGGACCCTGCGGAAACCAAAGGTCAGATCCGGTCGCTTCGCTTTCGGCAACTGAGGTGGGCGGTACCTCTTGGCTCGACTCCCTCGCCTCCTGGCTGCACTGCTCCGCATGCTTTTGCGCGGCCTGCAACGGGCGGTTTCGAGGGCTCCCACGCAACGAAAAGGCGCGTGAGGCAGTGGCCATAGAGTGGTCAACGACCAAAGAAACACGGTGGTTGGTCACGGAACCACCAGCCCCAAAGGAACATGGCTGCTTTGTACCTCCTTGATACAGTGGCCATAGGGTGGTTGATGATCAATCATGCTCCTCGGTGTAGTGCTTGGGAAGCAGTACGTTCAGCCAAATTGCATTCAGTCTGGGTGAACCATGGTTTGCCTTGCTTTTCCGTTGGGCCCCAAAGGGATTACCAGGACACACCACAAAAAACTGATCCCACAAGGGTTCCATTCGTTTGCAGTTGAATTGAAACGGACACCCCTCCCAATAACAGAAGAAGACAAAACAAAGTTGAATCATTTATAGCTCTTGCTATGTTTCCTTCTTTCCAAAGATGCATAAAACTCTCAAAAACATGTTCTTGTTTCTAGCGAGTTGACATCGGCGCGCCTCCGCAGCCACGCAGAGCGACTCCGCATGTCTGCGCTGCTGCTCGCTGACTTCCAGCGCGGCGGAGCAGGTGCCAAGACGAGCAGACCTCGACAAAGGGTCTTTTGGGGTCTGTCTTTTTGAGAAACCGAACCAGTTCTTGAGAGGTCCCCAAAAAACAGACACACCCAAATAGAGAGCATTGGCAGAACTGAAGGAATTGAAGCTCTAAAATGTTCCAGGAGGTGCAATTCATAGCGACTTTCAATGGCCTTGGGACTACCCTTCTGGGATGGTGAGTGGAAAACAAAAAACACCAATCACCTAAAAGGAGTCCCTGGCTCTGAGCCTTTTTTTGCCTAAGAACCGAGGGTCAACTTCCGGGATCCGTCTTCCGGAAAACCACTGGTTCGTGCAACCAACGATGGCTGGACAATGCCGAATCAATCTATGGTTGTGGGAAATAATTCTTGCGAGGTCACCAAGAGTGTTCATCGCCTTTTAAGGGGTTTGTTTGGTGTTACGGAAAGTGGCAACCTAAAGCCCCATCGGGCATTGGGAAAAAAGGGCACTTGTTTTCGGTAGTTTACGTTAGACTAAATTGTCCAGTTTGGACCTGGAAATAAAAAATGATCACCTTTTGGGACCTTCGCCAATAGACCAACAAGGGAAAACATGCCTGGCATTTGGTCAATAGGTCGGTTTTGGACAGAGCAAAGGGGCCCTGGACCTGGGGCCCGACAAAGCGGTCCGAGCAGCTCTGCCGCCAGCTGCTCCTGCGCTTTCTCCATCTGCAGCGTGGCTTGCTGCTGCATCTCCGCCGACTCTGCCTGAGCCGAAGCCGGAGCAGCCGAAGCCTCCAAGTCAGCCTTCTTAATTGGCTCTTAGGTTTCCTTGAAGCCGACTGTTGAAAAACCATAAAACATGACGGTGCCAACCCCAAGCAACCAAGCAACCAAGCAACCAAGCAACCAAGCAGCCAAGCAACCAAGCAACCAAGCAACCAAGCAACCAAGCAACCAAGCAACCGAGCAACCGAGCAACCGAGCAAGCAAGCAAGCAAGCAACCGAGCAACCGAGCAACCGAGCAACCGAGCAACCGAGCAACCGAGCAACCGAGCAAGCAAGCAAGCAAGCAAGCAAGCAAGCAAGCAAGCAAGCAAGCAAGCAAGCAAGCAAGCAACCAAGCAACCAAGCAAGCAAGCAAGCAACCAAGCAAGCCAAGCAAGCCAAGCAAGCCAAGCAAGCCAAGCAAGCCAAGCAAGCCAAGCAAGCCAAGCAAACCAAGCAAGCCAAGCAAGCAAGCAAGCAAGCAAGCAAGCAAGCAAGCAAGCAAGCAACCAAGCAACCAAGCAACCAAGCAAGCAAGCAACCAACCAAGCAACCAAGCAAGCAAGCAAGCAAGCAAGCAAGCAACCAAGCAACCAAGCAACCAAGCAAGCAAGCAAGCAACCAAGCAACCAAGCAAGCCAAGCAAGCCAAGCAAGCCAAGCAAGCCAAGCAAGCCAAGCAAGCAAGCAAGCAAGCAAGCAAGCAAGCAAGCAAGCAAGCAAGCAAGCAACCAAGCAACCAAGCAACCAAGCAACCAAGCAACCAAGCAACAAAGCAACCAAGCAACCAAGCAAGCAACAAAGCAAGCAAGCAACCAAGCAAGCAAGCAACCAAGCAGCCAAGCAACCAAGCAACCAAGCAGCCAAGCAACCAAGCAACCAAGCAGGCAAGCAAGCAACCAAGCAACCAAGCAAGCAAGCAAGCAACCAAGCAAGCAAGCAAGCAAGCAACCAAGCAAGCAAGCAACCAAGCAACCAAGCAAGCAACCAAGCAACCAAGCAAGGAAGCAACCAAGCAAAGCAACCAAGCAAGCAAGCAAGCAAGCAACCAAGCAACCAACCAAGCAACGAAGCAACCAAGCAACCAAGCAAGCAAGCAAGCAAGCAAGCAAGCAAGCAATCAACTCTTTGATTCCCTTGAGGCACAAACATGCAGACTCTGACAAGCCAAGCAGCAAAAGGCCAAGCGAAACCAGCGGAAGGCTGTGAAGCAAGAAGGGTCCGAAACCCCACACCGAGTCCTGGAAGGTCGTGCTTGCTACAAATCTTGTAGATTCCTTTCAGCTTCCCTCTAACTGGTGGTTTGGAGCCCGGAGGTCTGGAGGTCGGGGGTCTTTTCCCATTTGCCTTCCATAAAGGCCAGGGGTTCAAATTTCAAATCCCTGGCCAAAGAATCCAAACAACAAATCAGGCGCTATCAACTCTTAGCCAAGCGAACAAACTCCACTCGCATCCCTTTCAGAAAACGCCAGCGTCATTTGGAGCACGGGAAAGCCGCTGCTTCAAAGTCAGGCCATGGCGTGTTGCCGGAAAACGACTAAGGAAAAAAGGAAAGAAACGCGGAGCATCCTAACTCTGGCAATGAGCCATTTGCGCCAATGGATAAACATTATCCCTGGCTACTATGGCTCACAACTGCTACACTTCAAGTCACTTCAGCCACTCGTGTCTTCTTTTGAGGGTTTTGAAGAAAAACCACAAAAACAACCACAAGCTAGGGGGGTCCCAGCCTAAAACAGAGCCACGCCCATTCGTCGATTCGCGTGTTCGGCTCCCAAGAGCCCGGCCACTTGGCCCCGCAGCTTCAGATTGCAGTCTTGGAGCTGCGCCAGCCTCTCAGCTGACGGAGTTGACCCATCCTAATCGGGTGGTGACCGGGTGGCCAGCCATGGTGTGAATCCCTAAACGCGGACCACCCCCAAGGAAAATCAACGGGGTGTTTTCCCTCCAGTGGTCTGAATCCCCAACAACCCCCTGAACAAAATCAAGCAGGGGTTTATGAATCCGGGGTTTCCAATACCAAGGACAGTGAAACACCAGTTGCGGGCTCTGTGTACCCGCTTTTCCACAGGCAGTGGTTTTGCTGGTGCTTCTATGTATTGCAATTCCTCCTGCCACAATTGGCGGGCCTAGGTTTCAGGGTCTGACCCATTCGATGCGTGGGTGATAGAAACCTCAATCCATGCCTATTTACGATTTCTTAATTTAGGACATCTTGAGCGTGTGCATATGTGTGCATGTTCGAGTTTGTGCAGTAGAGCATCTGGTGTCATTTGGCTGCGCAATTTCCTGGGATGCACCCTACGCCAAGGTTGATGTCACGACACCGAAGGGCAGCACGCAGTCGCTACGTCCACTGCAAAGACTTTGGATCCTAACCTCATTAGAGCCGAGCGCAACACAAAGACATGTGAGGCTTTCTAGTGGGGGTCGTCGGGTTGATGGTTTGCAGGGTCCCGGAAAAAGAAAGGCGTTGAATGATGCACCTGGATCATGCAGTTATTGTGACCAACTCGCCTGTTCCATGAAGGACTCATACATCTGTTCACTAGTATGCAAGCTTCTCAGAACTGTGCAGGAATCTACGAGAATTAGCAATCACGCCACTTTGCACTTTGTGAACGTGTACTGTTGCTCGAACACAAATGCTGCAAACGACAGAATGCGACACATCTACATAGAATATGTAGAACTAATCAAAGGCGTGGAGCACAAACATCGAAACCAATGCAACAGTTTGTTTGTTCATTTTAGTCAAGGGCAAAGCTGTAAGATGGTCCAAACTTTCGAGCCAAGGGCTCATACAAACATCCAGGTCATCCTTTCCTTTCGTCGACTTACTATGGTTGAGAGTCGCTGCCTGGTGCGAACAAACTCACTGAATCTTCAGCTAGCTCTGAGGCCCCCCCCCTCCAAGTATGTCGAAATAGGGAACCTCGAAAATTGCGGTTTTCTTGCGAGCTTCCCTTTAACCCCAAATAATAATACTCTCAAAAACGTGGCTATCAGCTCGCGTTTCCTTGTTTGGAAGCCAACATGTCACACAAAAGCCTGGAAATAAAAGGTGGTCACCCATTGAGGCCTCGAAAAGTAGGCCAACATGGGAAAACCAATAGGTGCAAAGGTCGGTTTTAGGCTGAGGAAAAAAGACGAATACGGACCTAAGGTCACCCCAAGGACGAGCCATGCAATGCCATCCTTTAAGGCAACGCCATGCCTGCCTCACCTCCGCACGCCGACAGCACGTACGGCCCCATGCGAATTGCCCTGAGGCCCCAGCGTCTCAGTCCTCGGCACGGAACGGATCGTTAGCAGAAGCGGGAGGTCAAGCTTCATATTTACTCACTGCCTGAGTGGATTGGTCAAACAAAAGTCTGAACTTCTTGCTTACTGAAAGAGCCGAACCCCAAAAGTGAGTAAAGTATATGGACAAGGCATACCAACAACCGCCTTGCTTGCGGACTTGCAGTGTACACATTGGCCGCGAGAACTCGAGAACCACCGAACCGCCCCCACGACTTTTCTTGGGATGGGCGTGTCTTGTCAGCGGCTTTGTAAAAAGAGCCCCGTATCACCTCAGTTTGTGGCTCACTCGCATTCCTTGTCGAAGATCCGTCTGTGTTTTCTGGCTCGGTGTGTGTGGTTTGCATTGAAGAAACTGCCGCTGATAGTGCGCACACACACACGCACGCGAATACGAACCTCTGATCAGAGGTGTGCATCTTGGTATTTTGATTTAGCAGTCAACAGCAAACAGAACAAGTCTGAGCCTTTTTGGGTCATCTTCGGGCCGCGTCTAAGCTGCTACTGACCTATGCTCAAAATTATTTATTGCTCAAAACACCAAAGGCAGTTGAACACCCTGGATTTGCACTATCAGATCACCTCTGCTCGGCCCGAAACTCTAGAACCCTCGTTGACGTACACAAATGCGTGGCCGTAACCCAAATTGGCATGCCATTGTGGTGGCCGGAATCTGCGCTTTCGTGGCGCGTCCGTCCCTCATCAGGGGGAGCCGGCAATGTAAGCTGTGCGCGAGTGTGCTGTCTTAGCAGACAACTGACAAACGACGCTACCCCGATTTCAAATGTTTCAGCAACAACCACTCTGACACCAAACTACCTTCTTTGCCGGCCCTTTCTTCCCACATGCACCTCCACACATGGCGCCATCAGACTCACAACAACTCAGGTTTCACCCTGCCCAACCAACCCGAAACACACAGCCCCTGAATCAGGGGGTCACTTCTGTGCAAATCATCGTAATGCCCTAACCTGAGTCCGTTGTGGTGAGCTCAGAAAATAGATATTGTGAGACGATTCCCAACTGCTCTATCACTTTAACAGGGATTTGCTTGAAATCACAGAACCCGGCCGTAACCGGGTTTAAAGAGGATTTGCTTGGTATCACGAAAGCTCAAGAAAAGGCCCCTCCCCCGGCCCCAATCCGCACTAATCGGGCAAGCGGCAATGTGTCATTCACCAACCGAAAGCAAGCGATCACTACGAAAGAAAAAATCGCTTTGAGTAACGTCGCACCCCCACCCCCCCGCCGGGTTGAAATTGCCTCAAACTTAGAAGCCCAAACTGGGTTGTTTGTTTTGAACATGTCGGGTCCCCTTCTTTAACCAGCTAAAGCGGGGAAAACCCCGACATTTTGAGAGGCCCCCCCCCCCGCCCTTCCGTCCAAAGCGCTTGTTGGAGAGTTGGGCCTCGCAGCTTCGCAATGAGTCGAAGAGCTCCTGGCACTTGGTCTCCAAAGACCCCACGCCTAGGAGCGGCTGTCCAATTAGAGACGGGACAACGGGAGCCATGGACGAGTGTTGGCCCGAGTTGTCCGTAAATGCCTCATTATTTTTGAACTCTTGCTCTGGCGCAACGGTTCCTCTTGCTCCGGCGCTTTTTGTGTCAAATCGATGCCGCTTTTTGTGGTTTAATCCGGCCAAGCAAGAACTGGTCCTCGAGTTTCTAGTTTTTGGGGGATTGCCACTTTGCCACGGCACGGGCTGCAGCCGTCGCGGCTTCGCCAGTGGCTTGCTGAAGCCTGAGATGCAGCTTCGACATTTCGAGGGGCCGAGCACTTATGGGGGGTACACGGGTTGCACTGACAAAGCAAACTCAAAGGGTCTAAGTGCCACATATTGTGTTCTGCTTCTGGGTGTAGTTCAAGGGGATTGTCAATTGCAAGTTAATTGAAATTTCAAATATGCGGAAATTAAACCCTTTCAAAACAACATCAACATGTGAATGCGGCAAGACCAAAGGTGCTTGTTGCCCATGTCGTTTGTGCACATCATCCCTGCTCAGTCGGAAACCTTCGCCACGGTTCCTGTGTGTGTCGCCAAGCGCAGCAAAGCCGCCGTTCCTCCAGCTTGGTCTTCTCCTGCTCGACCACGGTGACCTGCGCTGGGTTGGTCGGCAATTCGCTTTTTGCAACGAAATCAGACCGTAAAGCCGTGAGGCAAAACATGGAGAGCTGGAATTCATGGGATTGCACAGACCTAAAATGAATTCTGATTAGTCCGACTGTGGCGTGCGCGGGCGAAAAGTTGAGGCGTCGGAAAGAACTTCGGACAAGTGGGTCGGATCCAATTCAGGTTCCTTAAAGAATGCATCCCAAACCAAAGACTTGGAATCCCTGAAACAGAAAGTACAGGTGGTGGTCGTCAATTCGGATCCCGTTGAAACTTTATAAGCACACCAAACCCAAGGCGTCAAAGCTGTGGTTTTCCTTTTGGTCTACCATTCAACTTTAGACCAACCTGAAAACGGTACCCAAATCGTTTAAAGAACCCCCAGCGTTCTTTTTCAGTTTGAGTATTCAAAGCTCAACGTGAAAACATCGAACTACAATGCCCATTTTGTGGCGCGCTCCGAAGGATTTGCCTTGGCCGCCGCCAGTCGCAGCTGTGCACAGCTCTGGCCGATGCGCGCCGCCTATACGGAAGCGGCGGCGCTTTCGAACGTTGGGCGACTGGGGGTGTCAAACGTTCAGGGAACCTGTATAGCGAGAGTTACCTGAAAACCGTGGTTTGGGAAGCTTCTCGCTGGGAATTCCTGAGCTCGACCTTTAGTCCCCCATGGTCCATGTCCAAAAGGTGCTTGCTTGGAATGGGTGCTGAGAGCCTCTCAAAGATTGGAAAAACAAACGTCGAACTCAAACAGACTTCGACGCCGTGCAAAAAAGTTAACCCTTTCACTGCTTAAAATGTAAAATGATGGAAGCCAAAAAGTCAACAAGTTAAACAAGGCAACCAAGGAGCTGGAAATCAAGGGTACCTCCAAACAGCAACTAATTCAGCAAACATCTTGAAAACAAGCGGAGTGGCCCCAAGAAGGCATAAGCTAGATGTCGCCAGCACCTCCCCCCCGTTCACCTGTTGGTGTCAACCAACCACACTTCGAGTCCTGATCGCAAGCTAGCCCTTGGTTGGTTGTTGGTAAGGTTCATGTTCGGTTGGTTCTTAATGCACGGGACGGGCTTCCTGTGGAAAAGTTTTCTTCTTGGAGTGACACGTTCGGAACACTCAGCCGGAGTCTGGGATGGATCTGCTGCGGACTGAGCCTCATCCTGTGCCGCTGCAAGATCCTGAGGCACCCCAAGTCTGCTCGTGGTGGGAAACAAGATCACTGCACACTTGGCTCCTCATGTTATCACTGTTTGGCGGATTCCTTTGGCGTCACATAAGTCACCCCGCCTAGTTGCCCACAACCGACGCCCTTTTCCCCCCATTGCTTAAAACACCGAACCAAAACATTCTTACAGCAGGAGCATGTTCTCTTTTTTGTGATCGTCTCACACTGCATGGAGGCTGGTGCAGCATGAGAAAGTGGACCAAAACCAAAGCCCGGAACAGTATGGAACATTTGCGCATCCCTGCAGCAAACTGGATATGGGTCAATGCAGGGGGACCCTGAAAATGACAGCTTTCCTTCGGGTTCCCGGTAAACCAACCTGACAAGGATACCGAGCAAAGGAACGAGCCACACACCCAACTGCCAGGGCTCAGTGCGGGCAGCGAGCAACTCCTGCTCTGCTTTTCGCCCGGCCGCCTGGCAAAAGGGGCATGCGCGAGATCTGTTTCGAGTGTTGAGGGACCACTTCTGGGGGTTCGGGTTCCATGACTATGTGACATTATTAGCAAATGACAGGGAAGGCGCCCAGTTCATCGACCACGTGGTTGCCAATCTGAGTTTGTCGCAGCTGCAAACAAAAACCTTGATGCCAGCATGAACCCTGCACTTGTTGGGGAAACACAAATGTTAATCCATCAGGGCCATTTGGCCATTTCCAAAAAGTGTCATGACTCGCTATCTTGCGCGGATATGTTTTGGCTCACGCAACGCATGGGCCAAAAGTGGGCCTTATACAACCCTTACGGCTGGAACAGCGCCTGCCATCACAGGAAGGCGGCTTGCTCAACAGCGTTTCCTTTGCACGCGCAGTGCACAAAGTGCACTTTGGCAGTTCCAGCTCGAAAAACACAAATTTTCGTACATTTCTAGTACAGAAAGTATACGCTGTTGGCCTAGCCATTTCCATCAGCACAAGTGCAGTTAACTAAGTACACAAGGAAGCACGGAAGCACATGGACATGGACATAAACAATTGATCATTGAAACTCAAAGCTTGCGTGCAATGTTACACCACCTTACGCCAAGGGAGGTGTGGCTTACGCAATCGGTCAGTAGATCACAGCCCTTGTTCAACATGTATACCGAGGCTTTAGGCGTTGCTCATCGGTTGCTCTTTTCATCGGGGTCATTTGAGGAATGAATGCCTTGGAGAGTTAAGCTGCGACTCTGCTACAACTCTGGGTTTGTGCAGCATGCAACACCTGTGCGGACCAAACTCGCTTCTGAAAGCGGTATTACCTCCGGACCGTCCACCACTGCCTGCCAAGGTTGGTTAACCAAAGCCACATTCAACTTCATTCAACATCTGCTACCCAAAAGTCATGGAAAAGAATCACAAGGATGCTTGATGTGTGCCCAAATGCTTAAACAGCATTCGGTCAAAGCCTCACAGCAAGCAACAAGTCTGGGTTTGTTTGTGTCTTAGTGTACCCTTCTTTGGGGGTGGTTTAATGGGAAACCAAAGAGACAGCCCCAGCCATTTGGGGGGCCCCGATTCTTAAACAAGCTCGTGTTTGTGTGCTCGCTCATGTCAAGTGAACAGTCTAGCAACTCAGGGAGTGAGCCAAGGGTTGCATTCGCCAAGCCAACCCCTTCTGCCTGTGCACTTTGCAGCTCCTTCTCTGCAATGTCCTTAGCAGCCTTGAGCTCCTGAACAGCAGAAACCCAAATCACCTCTGCTTCTATTTGTTGCTTAAGTCCCCCGGAGAAAAAAAGACAACTATGTTACCAGTAGTGCTGGGATCCCTTTAAACACAACACAACAGGGGAAACAACAATTATTCTCAAGCAAATGGAAGCAAGCTGTACAATCATAGCATCATGCCCAAACAGCAAGGGTCCTCTATTGGGGAAGGAGGGTGGGGTGGGGATGTCACACCACCTCACCTTTTGGTGGGGGGATCTGCTAGCGGAAGGTTGGGTACATTTGTTGCTGCATGCAAAAGGCTGAAAAGCGCAAACACAAATTACGTTTAGCTCCGGTACACACTAGCGGGACGGGCTTTTCCTGCAAAGCGGGCTGAGGGCGAATCTGGCTTTGGATATCTACGAAGTACCGTGAACAAGCCTTCATAGTTCTGCAGCTGAAGTCTCTTGAGGGAAATAAAGGGACCCCTCAAAGCAAGGATTGGGGACCTTGTGGCGTCCACGCCTGTGGAAGTTCCGCCTGTCTGCACGTGCTTGTTGCTTTACGTTTCTTAAACAGGGTATGCGGGGAATTTTCAACCAAGGATCTTCATGGGCGAGATCGTGCGTTCTGCAGCCCAAAGAAATGACCACTGAAGACAATTCCGTGAACAAATCTCGGGATCAAGTCATCGCTTTCTGCTTCGGTGAAACAGGGGCATCCGTTTTGCGGGACCCCTTGTCCAGGAAACGCAAGAAACCTGTTAGGCAAGGCTCCCGCCCCAACTGGAAGCCCGATTTGGAGCATCAAAAAAAGGAGCGACAAAAAGGGTTGGGCCCAGCTGGAAGTGCCTGGTGGCATCCTTTTTCGCGGGTGGCTTTGAAAGGAACCCCCTTCCAAAAAACACCAGAAAAAGGGTCCACCTAGATCCCCAGTTGCCTTTATTTTCCAGGTACTTTGACCAAATTATGGGCTGCTAGTGGGTAAAGTGGCTGGAAAGAAGTGGCTACTTGGGGCTCCAGGCAAAAGACTTCTGGCGCCTTTGGGATGCTTCGGTCCTCCTGGCAGTGGGCCAGCTGTTGCTGTGCCTTGCGCTGGGCCTCTGCGGCGCTGGCGGCGGCCTGAAAAAGGCCCGAAGGCGGCCGAAGGATCATCTCCCCTGCAACTGGTGGTTTGGATTGATGCTTTGGGTTGGTGGCTTGGATTTATGGTTGGGTGGTTTGGATGAGTGGCTTGGTGGTTAGGGGTGGCTTTTCCCTTTCAAGCCTTTACCTGCGACATGAACCGGAGGTTCGAATCATCAACCCACCAATCCAAACCACCAATTGACTCACGTCCTAAATGGATTGCCCAAACAAACAAAATATGGACTCGGTATGTGCCATGGCCCAACGCGAAACATACGTTTGAGGTCCGAAACCCGAAACGGAACTGGAGCTGAGCTCTGGGAGGGGCCCGCCTGTGCGATAGCGCGCAGTATCTGTTCGACGCAGCGATTTATTGGAGGGGGGGTCCAGTTTTGCTGTTCGGGGAAAAATACACCTCATTGAATTGGCCAAACAAATAGAGACTCAAGATCCAACAAATAGCAAGCAAGAAAGGAGCAGGGTAGCAAGCAAGAAAGGAGCAGGGAACTTCGTAAGTGGTGAGCGACCATGTGCTGGCAGGGCATGTAAGTGGCTAGCAAATATGGTTCCAAGCTGAAAGTTCACGTCTGGAAATTCAAACGCTGTTTCGCCGCAGTGGGTTTAGCATGCGTTAAAAGGCTTGACATGCACTAATTACCCTGCACACCAAAGAATACCCAAACTCGCAGAGAAAGTTATTGGGGCCGATCCTTCCTGCATTTGCAACTTTTAAGAGAACTCCAAAGCTACATTGAGGATTCCCCAAACTAAAGACCTAAATGGGTTTTCGACCGAGTCGATAAGTTTAGCCCCCGCCCGCGATTCATGTCCATTGCCTTCTGGGCTTCAGCGGTTTCTGCGCCCAGCTTGGCGCAATCAGCACGCAGCTCCACGTTGAAATGACTGGTCCTGGTTCCATCCCCCGCAAATTGACATGGAATCCGCAGTTGACATGGGCCCCAAACGGGGAGAGGTTGAACCCAGCTGAGTTTAGTGCGACCAAGGGCCGGCATTGTTCAAGCGAAATCGGCACAAGCCATATTTCCCCCCCCAAGCAGGTTCTGCACGCCAGGGCGGACTTCCACTTGCCCTGGGGCTAAACAATTCACCTGACACAAGGGGAAACAAAGGTGTGCCTCATAGTCTCGGACTTGTTGGGAATTCGGAGTTGACAAACGCGCTGCACTCAGCTCTTTTCAGCGCACATGCAAGGTACTTGAACCGAACCCTTGTACATCTTTCAGAATGACTGTCGCGTTTCGAGAGAACTTCTGGAAGCTTTCCAGTTCGTGGGGAAGGAGTGTTCTCCGGAGCAAGTCACCCGGAAATGATCGCAAACGGCCCTCATTTTGGCAGGGCTACCAGCTTGGGCGGCCCTCAAAACTCTGAGAGGCCAGGTGCGTCCCATTTT
>CAUJNA010001114.1:290000-502500 GCA_963377175.1 Effrenium voratum
GTGCCATGAGGGAGGTGCGAGTGGCTCCGAGGTAGAAAAAGGTCTGCCACTTTGGATGGCTGGTGAATCTCAGATAAACCGCTGAAGGGACAAGCTGAGAAGAGAAATCGGAAGCAGGGTTGTCCAGGCCAAGTCGAGTAAGCAGGGCTTTCAGTCTGCCGGAACCACAGGAGAGATGGCAGACGTCAAGTAGCTGAAGCTGTGCGAGTAGCCAGGAGCAAAAATGACGTGCGGTGACGTCATCGGTTGGGAAGAACCGAAGAGTGAAACGGAGGACAGTGAGAAATTGGCAGCAGTGGTGTTGCCAAAATTTGTGCTGCCTGGCTGTGCGTCGTTGTCGGTGTGCTGTTGAGAGTCACTGGTAGAAGTGACTCGCAGCGGCCAGGATGCGGCCCAAGGCCGATGACCCCAGTTTTGATAGGGTTCGCACCGGGATGCCCCATAGCACAGCGGCTCGTTCGAGTTGGGCTCTGGTGTCGGAGTCCAGTGTGGTTGCCCATTTTGCGCAGTCGTTGGACCAGCTTTTTAGGACTTGCTTGCTCTCTTTGCTGGTTTTCTGAGAGGTGATCCATCGCTGGACTTTGGTGTCGGAAATGTCGGGTGGGAAGTTGCTGGTGAGCCATTGGCAAACGTGGGGAGGTGGTTGGAGCAAGTCGCGGGGCTCCTTCCAAGTGGGTGGGGAGGGGAGGGGGGGAGGGGTCGGGGTGCCGCCGTGGGTGGAGGGGGCTGGAGGGTTGCCGCCGTGGGTGGGGGGAGCCGGGGGGGGTTGGGAGTCGTCTGCAATGCGAGTGGGCAGGGGTAGGGCGGGGGATCCGTCCTGCGGTGATGTGTCAGGTGTAGTCAACCGTGGTCGCTTCATGCCGAAGTCCAGGAGGGAGGCCTGAGATGGATCGGCTGGGCGTTTGTTGGATGAGGTGGGTGTGGGGGGGAGGGGGGGGGATGAAGCCTGCTGGGCGAGTTGGTTGTGTGCGTCAGCAAGCTGTTGCTGAAGCTGGAGTATGGTGGCCGCGGAGGCCGGATCGGCCGTAGTGGTGGGTCGGAGGGAGATGAGGAAGTCGAAGATCTTGCTGGTGAGTAGCTTCATGGCTGCTGGTTTGGTGGTCGAGGCGCCCTCCTGCGTGGCTACATGGAGGGCGAGGGCGTCCAGGTCGAGGTGCCGTTGTCGGATTTGGCTGAGTAGTCCAGCAGCAAACACTGATTCCGGCATCGACTTTGCGACAACGATGCGGACTTCGCCTCCGTGGGCGAGGTGACGCAACCACCAACTGTTCCACTGTTCGTGCATGAGGTGGAGGAGGGGGACGCGAGCGATGTCTTGTCCCTCGATGCCCATTTGCCGAGTAAACGCGGTGTGCGTTATGACCTTGGGCAGGTCGTACCCCGCGACGCGGGTGGTGTCGTAGTGATCGTCGCCAGGGTTGAACTCGGTTGGTGTTGGGACTGAGTGGACGGGTCGAAGGGCCGGGGGAGGTTTGGATTGCGAGGCGGTGGAGGGGGAGGGGAAAGGTGGAGGGCGGGTGAAGGGGCCGGGGGGAGGGGGGGGAAAGGGGTTGCCGCCGGGAGGGGGGGGGAGAGAGCCGCCAAAGGAGGGTGGACGAGGGCCGGGGTGTGGTGGGTAATGGGGAATAGGTTGGCCGTAGGTCTGACAGGGAGTCGGATGTGTAGTTGGCGGTGTCCATGTCGTGGAAGAGCATCCGTAGGAAGGTCCGGACAGGGCCCCGCACGGGTTTCCGGCCATGTTGTTGCCGTACATGATGCCATGATGATGGGATGCCGTGGGCGAAGGCTGCGGTGGTAAGTTTTGCCTTTGGAGCATCGGAACCAAACCTCGAGGGGGTTGGAAAGCCATGAGAAAACACGGGGGAAAAGGAAATGTTCGAACCAAAAGCTGGTGAGCGGAATCAAGCGGGTAAGGTCACAAGGCGAGAGAACGGTCGCAGAAAGGCAGAACAGCAAAGCAAAGAAAAAAGGCGATCAAACAGTGCACCAATTCTTTTCCTGGTTGGGTGGAAGATGGTACACTTGCGCCCCGCTAAGCCGGGCGCTGCAGCGCGATGCCTCTCAGCATCGCAAACTTGGAGTGAAGGCACCACTTTTTGCCTCGGCGGCATGCGAAGTGGCGCCGCACGTTGTGTTGATCCTCGTGGCTTCCCCCGGATTCGAGGATTTTGTGCTGATTGATGGAGCGTAGTTCCCCAAAAGCGATGGCGCCGAGTTGAGACTTTCCGATTGTAAAGTTCTGCAAGAGCTGGCCGAGCGTGTCGGGCGTGCATGCCGTGGGGGTGGCCTGAGCGTAGCATCCAAAGCTCGGGTAGTCATGGTTCTCGGGCCTCCAAGCAGCGGGTCGGATCATGTTCTCATGGCACATGCGGCGCACTCGATCCGGGGTGGTGCCGTGCACATACATGACAGCGTGATGGGAGGCCGTGCCGGATCCAGCTTCCGGGTCTCCGCCAGCAACTGGCCAAGGATGAGGTCGGGGAAACCAAGTGGTTGCGAACACCATGCCGTGTGATTCCCGTCCCAAGAGGTGGTAGAAGCTGGGATCGAACGGTATGGGATCATCCGTGTCCATGGTTCGCAGTTCCCAGCATTCCGCGAGGAGATCGGCATGTGAAGGTGGCAAAGCAGGGTCCAGGTCCATCAAAATGGCCTTAGTCTGTTCCACCCTGGAGATGTCCAAGGCTGGAAGCGGGTCCAGCTCCCCCAACTCCCTAGGCGTGGGAACTCGCAGCGGGTCAGTCTTGGCCGTGTCCATGACGTTTCTCCATAGATCAAGCCACCGGTTGTCGGAAGTGGTGGTGGCATTGATGTCCGCCTCCGATGGAGGGGGATCCAAATCACCGGTGTTGTCGAAGGGGGGTTGGGGAGGGTGAGGAGTAGCCGGCGTGGGTCGGGGAGGGGGAGGGGGAGTGGAAGTGAAGGCCGCCGCAGGTGCTGGGTGAGGGGGCAAGCTAGTGTTGTGGTGGCCGGTGCGGGAAGTGGGGTGGGGTTGCTGCCCATGGTGCTGCAGTGACCAGGACGATCGTTTGTCCTGGTTGTTTCGGTGGCCGGTGTGGCTGGCGCCATGGTGGTGCATGTCCCAGCGGTTTTTGTTCTGTGGTGGGTATCCCCACGATTGGTTCCGCCAGTGTGAGGAGGACCATTGAGACTTGTTGGAATCCTTCCCGGAAGTGCGCCAGGAGGTGGAATCATGAGTAGTGTGAGTGGGTCGGTGCGAAGTCGTGGCTCTGGGTGCAGGGGAGTGTCGATGGTGGGACCTGTGTCGGGGGGAGCGGGAGCGGAGGGAGACAGTGGAGTGGTGTGCACGTCGGGAGTGGTGGAAGTGTCGGGAAGGGGAACGTGACCTGCTGTAGCTGCGGGATCGTCGGGTGTCGTGTCGTCGGTGCGACTTGTTGTGCCTGCGATGGTGGCTGGTGTGGGAGTGGGAGTGTCGGTGCTGTCTGTGGCGGGAACGGGATCTGCGAGAGTGGGGATGGTGCCGAGTGTCCGGGGGAGGGTGGTTGGTTGAGGAGGTAGCGGCAGGAGCCGCAGCGGCAGCTTCGGGCGCGCGCGCCGGCTGAGGCTCGGGCGGTGAAGATGGCATGCTGCTCTGAGTCATGAAAGGCATGATGGTGCCAGGTGCCAAGTTGCCGTAATTGGGAGGGCCACCGTAGGGCATCATGGCCATCGGGTTGCCAAAGTTCGAGAGGCCGCCGTAGGGCATCATGGGGAAAGGTGTGAAGGATGCCGTCTGCGAGTTGGGTGACGGTACAAGGTTCATGGGCTGCGTCATCTGGGATGACCAAAGCGGTGTCCAGAGTCCGCCCATGCTGATCGGTCAGCTGAAAGCGGTCCTCTTCCCACTTCACCGAGTAGCCCCTCTGCACCAGGTACCCCAGGGGAACGATGGGCTGGACCTCCTCTGTGGTCAGCAACATCCTCGTCCACGGGATGAGCCGCAAAGAGACCGTCCCCTGCGCCTAGCTGCAAGTTCGGTCCACAATTGCCTGGTGAGCCGGACGCGGTGCCGGTCGCAATGCTATGCAGGAGCGAATGCATCATGTCATAGAGCTGGTGTCCAGCCATCTCGCAAGGGAGAGAGAAGGTTGGAAAGGGGTGAAAACAAAACCACAACTGCGGCAAAAATGCGTCAATGGTGCAAATGCATGCGAGCCAACTTCAACCTGCGAATCGAAACCAAACAGAGGGAATTCCACCAGGGGACCGCCAAAACCCCGCGGCAACGGCAAAAGTTTCCACAGAAATGCATGCGAGCACAAAGGGGTTCTCAGAGGTGCCTGTCAAGTGGCCTCATGAAAGTGCCTCATGTGGCTATGCCGATGAATCTGAACTGAACTCATCCGAGACGAAAGCTTCCATAAACGCCACGAATTGCAGAGTTGGTGTATGACCAACTCGTCACTGGCGCATGAAGCTTAGGAACCTGAAACCTCGTGGGTGCAGCCTTGCTTCAAAGGCAGGCAGTGCAGGCAGTGCAACGCGCATGAAACCAGCAGAGCACCATTTGGGTGCGGAATACCTTAAGACCTCAAGCTGCAGCCTTGATCGTGGTCAATCGCGCTGAACTGAACTGCAGCTTGAATTTGAACACTTGAACGGTCTTCCCCTCGCAGGGGGCTCCCGCATGTGGCGAGTCCAGCCCACAGCGCCATGTCGGACAGGCCGTGGGTAAACACACTTATCTCGAGAGGCTTCACTAGCCGAGATGAAAAACGCAGTCAGTAAAAATGCTTGAATGCAAATGCAAATCAACAGGTCACAACATCGACACCGAACAGGAAGCAACAGCGACAAACAGAAACCGCAAAAGGAATCAGGAAAGAGGGTCAGGAAATAGGCAGGTACGCCGGATTGATCAGATCCGGTATCCACCGAAATGCCGTAGCTTCATTGGACTGGATAGGCAAATCGGCTCCAGTCCCCCTGCAATGTGGAATTTCCGTCCGTGCTCCAGGACGCTTCACACACACACACACACACACACACACACACACACACACGGAAAGAGCGCCAGCGATGAGAGGATCTGCAATGGAGCTGAAAGGGGGCGGGTGGTCTAAGGGAGCAAGGCAAATAGAGGGAGGATGGGCCAAACAGGTATGGCAAGTTGTGATTTCCTGTACCCACTCGGCCAAGGGGCAAGACTGGGTCCTCGCTTGCCACAAGCACAAAGAAGTCAACGTGGTGCACCTTGTAGAAAGACCCTAGAAATGGTGAGATTCCTGTAGGCGTCCATTTAAATCCAGTGGAAAAGGTGCCCTCCCCCCATTCTGTGATCCCAAGCATGGTTCCCCTCTCCATGACTGGCGCAACATAATAAACAAGTAGGACTCAAGGGTATCACTTTCACACACGTTCGGCAACCTCAGGGCCCGCTTCCAACTCCGCTTTTGCCCGAGCTGATTAACTCTCTTTTGGACAATGGTTCATGGCTTGTCACCTTCAAACGGCATCAACCGATGTCAACTTCTGCCCCCCCCCCCGCCAAAGAACAAACAAAGAACAAACAGTTGCCGTTCAATCGCACACCAAAACCTTCGCGAGTCGCCGATGTCCCGACTTCCCGATTTGGGTGTGGGTCAACAAAACCGCAGGTTTGAGTCCATGTTTCCATTTACCAGGGCAACCCAATTTGGGGTTACCCTATTTTTGACACCCACAGCCATTTGTCTGTGGCTCAAAAAGCCGGCACCAAAACTGGGCTGCCCTGGTGGAAACATGGACCAAATGGGCCAAACCCGCGGCGTGCCCCTCAGCCACTTGGCCTTCTGCTGCGCCGCGAGCTGCAGCTCCTGGAGCTTCGTCTTCTCCAGCTCTGCCTGCTGACACCGCTGCGCCGCGGAGGCCCGCTGCAGCTCCGCCTGTGCGACGCACGCGCGGCGGAAAGGCCCACCAAGCGGGGCCTCTGGAAAATCCCCTCCGAGCTGCGCTTGGTGGTATTTTATTGAAGGGATTGAGTTGCCCTTGTCTGCCATTCTCACTTCCGATCGACTAGATTGGGTGAAAGTCTGGAAACTTTTTGTTTACCACCAAAGTTGTCTTCTCAAAAAGTATAAAGTCCATAAACGCAGCTTGTGCTACGGTTTAAGTTGCCGTCGCCATCTTTCGCCGACCTGACATGATGAAATGCTTCGGGCTTTGGCCTCCAATGGTGACATGGTTGCTCACAGCAAGGCATGCCAAGTGAATGAGCATCATGAGTCAGCATAATGAAGCAAACAACTAGTCCAACCGAAACGGCTTCCGCAGCTTACTGATGAAGCTTTGCATCCCTGCACTCTACCCAAGTCAACTTGCAATGGGGGGAGTTTTATCTATCAAATATGTGTGTCCATTGAACATTTCCCACCCAAGAACCCACAATTATGGCGGTCTAATTACTGGGTGGATGCCTTCTTGAGCTTCAGCGGCCTCACACCAATGCCTGCTTGCTGGGGTCTTTGCGTGGCTAATTGCAGGGCAGGAAAATTCAGCTTCCCCCAATTGGTTGAAGCTTGGCGGTGTCCAACTCAGCACAAGAGCTACCTAGGAATTCAAGTCAACAAGCCAAGCATGAGCGGTTGCTGGAAGAAGCCTTTGACTAGGGGGAAAACACCCCTTTGGTTTTGAACCGGAGCCATCCAATGGAGACGGTTGCCACTTTGGAAGGTCGAGTCCTACGCGCCAAGTTTGACATGGTTGGAAGCGTTCAGTCCGTGGATTTGCATTGAGGAAGTGGGACCTCATTTGCGCCGTGCACAGTCACTTCAGTCAAAAAGCTGGGAACAAAACACAACCAGCAATACGAGGTTCTACTTCTAACAACTTGGCCTTGTGCAGCGCCAGGCGCTCCGGAACACAACAAAAATTATTGGCACGGGTCAAAATAGGGAGATCCAATGGATCCAACAAATGGCGGGCTTTAAAGTACCCGAAAAGGCTACCCAAAACCACACGCCCAATGAAAAAACAGTTGCCGAAAGCTTCCAAAACATCTATGTAAGGGCTCTTCCAAATAGGTTTGGAGTCTTTTCATGGTACCAGTTTTGCAAAGAAACCCCACCGCCTTCTTTTTTGGGGGGATGGGGGTCCCCTTTTTGAGATACATCCACGGGTCCGCCTCCTTCACCAACTTCTGCTGCTCATCCACCGTCGCCGTCTGGACCTCCACAAACTTTGCCTGACAAATGGCGCGCGCCGAGTCTTGAATCAGCCACAATTCTGGAGGTCTCCTAAAAAGACACACTCACACCCATATTCCTAGTGGTGTATTTGCACCAGCTTTCGAGACAAGAGAGACCAATCCATCCGTATTCCATGCGTCAGCGTGATAGAGCCTTAGCAAGGAGCAGTTCATCAAATGCTATAGGCACTCTAGCAAAAGTATAAGTCATTAAGTCTGAGCAAACCACATCAAGAACATGTCAACCATCCAATGCAGCCGCGCACACACGACAGCATTCCAATGCTTTCTAGCTCCTCCACTGAGGCTTTGGTGTAGCCACCCTGTGCAACCTTTGCCAGTGGATTTGGCGATTGACACCTGCGCATTGCCCTCGGTCCAGCCATTTTTAGCTCCGGTAGCAGCCGCCAATAGCTTTGGCTTTCTCCCAATGACCTTCCGAAAGCCCCGTTTTCAAAATACCAGGATTGCAAGCCAAGCCAACGGCCAAAGCTGGCCCAAAGAGCTCGCTTTCGCGAGAGTTATCCCGGCCTGAGCCTCCTGGAGCATCGTCTTGAAGGTGTCCTCAAGGCTTCAGACACTCCAACTACTTCCAACATGATGGTTTAAACAGGTAAAAGTCAATCACAAGGAAGGCTCAACGGAAACGGGTCGCCAACTCACTGAAGCTCCTCCAAGCAAAAAACTAAAAGCCAAAAAAGGCGTGACCCTGTCCTCTGCTGCTTTCCGCTCCTTGGCGCACAGCTCCTGCAAGGCAACCAAGACACGTCTCTGAACACATGTTCCATGTTAGTGGACTCATGTGGACTCACTTTTTCGGACCCTGAAGCAGCCTGTTTCTGCCTCTCACATGGGATGCAAAAGAGGCCCAAATTGTCACAACCCATGAGCCATGAAGCACCCAGTGGCCAGTGGCGATGCTTGCATTCAACTAGCTTCTAGGGTGACTTTCCTGCAATGATATCCAAGGGCTGGTAGGATTCCTGTGTTAACCTTTTCCAGGCCAGCCATTGGCTCAACAGCGCGAATCACATCCATATGTGGCCTACAACTGTGTAAAGGATCACTTGCTTCTAGGCCCACCATGGATACGCATGGGGAAGTCTTTGCACCCCGCCACAAGGACAAAACTGGCGCCATATGGCGCTCACTGATGGCCAAAGGCCCGTCTGGTCTGATGGCGGAGGCCCCGGTCAAAACCATTTTTTAGGATCTGAGGACCCTGGAAGCAACAGAAATCTGTTGAGTAGTGTTCTTTGCTGTTGCTTTTGAAGGAAGTTTGGCTTTGTTGTTGTGGTGACAGTAAAACGGGCAAATGCCATCTTTGTCCAGAAACCCTTTGACTTGACAACTGGTGCCGGGGTGCCACATTCATCGCAGGGATTCCCTCGGGGAAACCAAACAGTTATCGATGAAAGGAAGCTCGAGCTTGTTTCGTTGCCCATGTCAATTTGTGTATCCAAATGACTGCAATGGGCATGGCTCGCTGGACATAAATTGATACATGAAAATCCCGATGTGCTCCCCTGAAGGTTTCTGCTGAAGCAGTACCTCAGCCTTTTCCCCACCAAATGGCCCCTGTTTACATTGAGCGAACCACAAAATGTAGAACAATGCCAAAATGCTGAACCCTAGTTTGCGTGCGACTCCATGGCAGCCACAATCCGCGACCGCATCCGACCGCGTCATGTCCAGTCCTGTTGTTCCTTCTTGGTCTGCTTCAAGTGCTGTTTCAGCACTGCCTTGAGACCAAGAAATAGACAATGTCTGTGGGAAATGATAAAAGCATGGCATAAGAGCATAACTACAAAAACAAGAGGATGCTGTTGGCGTTCCTGCAAAATATCCTGGTGTCCATTCTCCTTGCAAACCAGTACAATAGACATGTTCAAGCAGACACTCTGCTCAGGAAGCTAAAGTTGAAGAGGCATTTAATATATTCGCGTGTCTGTGTCTTTGTGTGGTGACATCAGGCAAACGATGCAACCAAGTCAAGAGACAAAGAATGAGATGCCCACTCACAGGATGAAAGTGTCCAACCCCCATGAACCCTAACGTGGACTCAAGTTGCCTTAGGGTTTGGCGGTTGGTGCTTCATATAAGTGTCCATTGTAGGGACCTCAGCTCTCAACCCCCTTGGCCTAGTTTTACCTGGGCCGTGCCTGACTTGAAAAAAACAAGCGAGGTTGTCTTTGCAGGGAGGGGGTCACTATGAAAGTCTGCAACACAGCACCCGTACTCCATACCTTTGGTATTCAACCCACTCAGGAAGTAGATCGTAGGTTACAAACCATGGACATAAAGGAACTGACCCCTGGCATTAATTTTGCAATCATGGCTGCAACCTACTTAGCAACCAGACGTTGCTTCAACATGTACAAACTCAAACGCGGGGTTGTTCCCCTTCCCCCACCCCCTTCCCACAAAGGGGGCCAACTGCAAAGAAAGGCCCCTAGCCGCTCGACGGGCTCCGCGATTTCCTGTGACTGGGCGACCCCGCGTTCTTGGTCTGCCACCGCTTCTTGTCGCTGGCAAAAGTGGCGGCCACTTGGGCCAAGGCTTGAAGCAGCTCCTGAGGTGGAGTCATATTGAGGGGAGAGTTGGTTCCAACACCTAACTTACCGGATCCCATCCCATGATGTTGGAACCAAGTGCCAACCACAGAAATATTCATTGACCGAAATTGAAGGACGTGGAAACTTGGTGAACCCCACGCTCGCAAAAACTATACGTACTGATCTTGAAATGGGAATGGATTCGTGTTGTCGCGGGAAAAACTGCCAATCTCAACTACAAGTTCTCCACCAAGGTCTTATTATCCTATGCGGTGTTTCTTTGCCCCAGAAGAATGTCTTGCAATTCACCGAGTCCCGACCAACATCTATAGCAAATGAGATTCCGGATGCGTTAACAAAAGACTTCGATTTTGCCCTGAGGGATGTAGCCGAATCTTCGTTCAGTTGTCTGGTTCAAGACTCCTCGGTACACCAAATTCCGATCCCTCCGAGTGTCCATGGACCAATGGCCCTAAACCGACCCGCTCCTGCTTGGAATCTTCCAGAATCTGTACCTCAGGGTGAACCGCGCGCTGCATCAACATTCATAGGCTCAGAGCCCCCAAAACGCCAGTCGGGTGCAGGCGGGGCTGACTGCAAACCACTCGGGATCGATGTTTCTCTATTGAGCCCAGATTTGATCCAAATCAGTTTAAGATGCTAGGCTAAGCCTGTTGGGGATTTGTTATTTGATTCCAAGCCTGTAGAACCGCAGGGCTGCCTTGTAATCAATTGCGGCGCGGAACTCACGGTGTTTCTTCTCAATGTCCAATCCACGACTGCCAAACACGTTGCATTCCGTTTGCCACTTCCTCGTTTTCAAGCAGTCCATGACGGAGCACCAGCTCCAAAGGCAATTAGGAGTAGCTTCCGCAGTTCTTACGCCATGGCTCCTTTGTTGTTTCCTGATCCTGGCAATCGCGCACAAATTTTCAATATCCCTGGCAATCGCGCACAAATTTTCAATAGGCCCACCAGGAGTTCTTACGCCATGGCTCCTTCTTTGCCTGGATTCCCTTCGTGCGTGCAAAAGGCCCAGCTGCCCACGCCCCACTTCCGCCCCACCGCTGCAACGCCCCTTTCGGCCGCCGCCTCCTCGCCCCGCTGCAACGCCAGAAGCTCCTGCGCGGTCAAGGCCTGCTGCGTCTTCGAAAGGTCCTGCGCACTGCGCCGGGCGTCCGGTGCCCGCCGTGTTTGCGCCGAACCCAGTGGTGCCATCCCCATTCCCCGTGGACTGTGCCTTTGGCTTCGCTTTAAAAAATACGCCAAGAGGCGGCGATTCCCTAAAGAAAGCACATCCATAGTCTCCATATGCATATAACTGGGAAACCTAATGGTACCCGGAGGAATCATGTAAAACCTAGAGGTGAACATATTTGGATGCCCATAGTGCTAACTGTGGATCCATTTGCCAGTGCTAACCAAGGAACCCTTGAAAACAGAAGCCGTTTGCAACAGTACCGGCTGACAGGCCTTGCATGTACGATGTGCAGGTGTGCCACGCTTCTCCCAACTGTTTTGCCCACTGGAGCTGGCCCCCTTGCAGGCGACATATTGCACAGCAAACAAAGCACGCTTTGCACTGGTTTCGAGAAAGGGAGGAAGCTGTGATCTGGGCCTTCGGAAGCTAACCCCTGGTGTTCCATTTGTGAGATCCAAGATTAGCCTTCCTTTTGGCTTCCCCTTTGAAAAGGGCACTCTTTTTTGTTGATTGAAAGGGAAACTAGAAGGCGACCGCCCAGTTTGGGGGACCATTTTGAGGCAAACCCACAATAATATCCATCTATTGTAGTACATGGTTTGTGACATTCAGAAGGGCACATTGTGGTTTGGCCACATCTAGGGGTGTACATGACTGTTATATGGCTTACCTACATTCCTGAAAGCACATGGTTATTTCCCTTTGAACCGTTTGGAAGGCATCAAATGTTGATTACAAGTAAGGGGCCCTCAAAATGAACATGCCAAAGCCTCTCCAAATTATGTGGGTTGGGTTCCCTTCATCTGAAGGACACAGCTACATTCAGCGACCCAACTGGCCTCAATAGTCCCTAATAGTCACATTTGTCGGCTCCCCTTGCCATGGATCTGATTTAGACTCTTCCTTGTCATGTTTAACCCAAACTTGTTGATATTTATTGCTTGTTCAGTTGTGCATTTATTCATCTATTGTCTACCATGGCTCTATTAAAGGGTAAAGATGTAAAACGCTACAAGACTGAACGTTAATTCAAAGGAAAGTAAAGCTAAACTTGGACCCCAGCACCTGCATCCCTTGCATTGCACCACGTGCGCAACTTGCTCCTTGCTCAGTTCCGCGACTTGCTCGCGATGGGTCTTCTGAAGCGTCTCTAGCTTCGCCTGTCATCACTTGCTCAGCAGGGAATGAGGGAATGTGCCCTATGACCATCATCTTTCGTTGCTTTTTAGGGGACCCCTACCTTCCCACAACCTCTGTTGACCCTTATTGAAAACCAACAAGGCAAAGGCCTAACTACACCAGCAAACCTGGTGATTCATAGGACAAACATGCCTGCAAGTCTTTAGGCCCTGGTGTTACAGGGAACTATCTCCTTTCTAAAACGTTTGGGCACCAACAGGTCAACCCGTTTGTGAGCACCCAACACTGTTCTGTCAAACTAACGTACAGTGGATGCAAACATAAGTCCAGCAAGGGTGAGAACAAGAACCCTTCCGAATTTGACTGTTTCGGTTGATTTACTCCCTCACGTTAACCATAAATACCCCAAACCCATTCAAGGAACCTGCTTTTGGTGAACCCCCTTTTGGGTTCCACGTTGGTTTACTAAGCGCAATGCAAACCCCCGCCTGTGCAGTCCGAAGCCATGCACACAACGAATCGCTGAAAAGTTCGACCCTTCAAACGAGAAATCTGAGGGCGTGCCTTTTCTCGAGTCGGTACTCTTTGGTAAGCTTCTTTGAAGGAGCGTTTGTAAACGACACACTTTTTTCGGAGGGAAACACCATCGTGTGTGTGTGTGTGTGTGCGTGCACGTGCTGCTTTTAGTTCGTTTTGCCATTTGTGGCAACTTCATTCTGACTGGCGAGCAAAAATGTCTTTTTCGGAGGGTACACATGCTGGGGGTGTTTTAAAGAGATCCAAAAGGAGACCGTTGGCATTCCGGAGGTCTTTCACAACGCGGCAGCGACCCAGGGACAAACCGCAAACCGCACGCCTCGGCCTCCGCCTTGACCTTTATGGCCTTGCGACGCAAGCCGTCGGCAGGGGTCCAGAGTCCATAGGTAGGCGACAAAAAACATGGGCAAATTAAACATGGAGAGTTCTGGGTTCGTGGACAAAACGCTGTGAGCACATGTCTCTCCCAAATTCACCAACAAGCGGCAAAGGCTCTTCTACGCCGTCTTTGCTTTCCCTCACGCTCCAATAATGCTCGTCATATAATCAGAACTGGCTACCTGGTTCTGTTTCATCATTCTCATGGACAAGTGGTCCATTTGCCATTATCGGCTCACTTGCTGGCCCCTGAGCCATCAACACCTGGTATTGCCGTGATCCTCTAACCAATAGGGTGGTCCATATTTGTAGCTGGATCTTCCCCTTGCTAACCTTCACATACCATACCCCGGGTTTGTGTGGCTCAGGTAAGTATTTGGAGCTTTCACATCTCATGCCTTTCAGTAGTGATAGATTCCCTTTCACACCAACAGGGGAAAACAAAAACCACATATTCGTGAGCAAATGGAAGCCTGGCGTCTTTTCTTTGGTCTACTTGTTGCGCCTGCGTGCGCAGGGCCCGCTTGGCACGGCCCAGGGCGGAGAGGTTCTTCTTCACCTGTAAAAAAAAGCGTCCCCTTAGTTGGTGGAGTGGATTGGTGGGAGTGGAACCTTCGGCTCTTGTGCAGGGTGAATAGGAAGCTGAATGGAAACCGTTATCTAACCTCAAAACCACCAAACCAAACCACTGATGAGAGGGATGCGTGCCAGAAAAGGGGCACCACAAAATGTGTTGTTTCTGTTGGGTTCCCTTCAAACCAAGAGGCAAGGGTACCCTCACAAACAAAACCACACACACACAGACACACAAACGCACAAACACACAAGCACACAAACACACAAACACACAAACACACTTGGTTCCGGGGATCTACCTCAAAAATTGCTCCCGACCAAAGGTACAATGATCCTGACGCATATTTGGAACATTTAGAGAACCCTAACAACATATCAACCTGATACCTGAAAATGCCCCCCAGGGTAGTAGAGTCATACCCAGGGCTTTCCCCTTGGAGAAAAAACAATCACCCCTGGGTTCAAGCCGAAATCGCAGGTACTCAACACAATAGAAGCCTCAAAACTGGCACCCCGCTCAGCATGATCCCGCGAACTGATGACCCTTCTGGGAACCCAACTATGAAACGCAAGCAACCCCCGCCCAATGCTGGGGACCGCTCCATGGATCCCCTTTACTACGGTTCGTCAGGGTGTTGAGGAATTTTATAAAGCAAGAACTTAGACTCAAATGGTCCACAAATAAATCAGTGAGACTCTGACACGCTCAAAAAAATAAAAACAACTCCCCACTGAAACTAACTTGCATAATTATTTGTTTCCGAGCCCCAACTGTCACCTTGGATTCCTTTGCTCTGGGGCCTGAGAATTGGGTGCACGCTTTTGGGGCAGCAGCGTCCAATTTAAATAACTAAGTCTGCCAGGATTGGATCCTATCTCCCCTCGCTCCAGACACAGTCCACTGCCCGCTGAGGTAAAGAGTGATGCTATGAGACAAGTCTGCAAAGGAGCATATCTGCAGATATCTCTATTTTTCCAGGCGACTAGATGTACTACATCTAAAGGCGCAGCACGATGTAAATCAAGGCTTTGGAAATCGGACGCTGCTGCCCCAACCCAAGTCTCAGGCCCCTGAGCAAAGGAAACCAAGGTGGTCAAAACAAACCCAAACGCACTAGTGAGGGCACTGTGACACCAACAAAAATGGCCGAGAAACACCTCATTTCAATAAACACAAATGGAAATCCGGTCAAGACTCTGGATTGACACCGCCATTTCTTATTCCCTTTCAAACGTTTAAGAACCATTCCAGACCCTGGTCAAAACACGCGGCCTTGCCATTGTCCTGATTCACATTTCATGTTGCAGGTCAAGGCATGTTAAAGCCAGCTAAGGTCATTCCTTGCAATTAAGCTGCCACTTGGCTAGCTCTCATTGTAAATAAACAGCTGCCATGTCCTTACAAAACTCATGATAACTCCTTGGCTTCCTCTGAAGCAACATTTGAACGCTCCCAGCTCCATAACGACGGCCTTCCAACCACCAGCTAGGCCAGTGCTAAGACCCACTCAGCTGCCCAAAGGCCCCTGAAATAGGAGGTTCATCTTTCAGCGCTAAACCTGGGAACCCAAAAGGCCAAGCCAAAGGTCAGATCCGGTCGCTCGGACAAAGCCCGAGAACGGCCTTGGTCTCGGCCTCTTGGCACCTCATGTCCACGTCGGCCAAGGCCATCTGCGCGGCCATGTCCTCAGTGCGCGTTTTGCTGGGCGAGTCGATGTAAAATCATCGGGGCCCGGCTGGATTGAATTTGCGGTTGGCGAGTTTAGGGGGGCCCATTTATCCCCAATATACTAGGCTAGAATTAGGACCCCAGCGAAACATTATCTTTTTTGCCTGGTTAGTGGAAAACAAAGGGACCCCAAAAAAGCAAAAGCAAAAAAAAGGGGAGCTAATTCTGGGGAAGTCTACAAAGGGGGGTAGATTGTTTTCAAGGGTCACAGAGGGTCATTTGGTGTCTTCTTGGAATGCGCTTAGGAGGCCAACACGGGGGTCAATGTACATCCTCGAAAGGTACTTGGGCCCTTGCAAGGTTTGTCTTTGCTGGGTTCTTTCAACGGCAATCCACGGGGGGAGGGAGCGATTTTGGCAGATGGGGGGGCGATTTTGACATAACCCGAATATGGAATATGCAAGTCAAGATCTAAACACCGCGGGTGCAGTGCATTAAAGCATGAATCTGCTGATGTTGAACGACCTACATAATGCACTCATTTTATCAGGTGAGCTTGCCATTAAGTGGCAAGTGAATGCAAACATATTGTACTTGTATACATACACAGCTGATATGGGCATTCAGGGGCATTCAGGCAAAGAGGCAACCACAAGGCGATGGGGCCAATTGCGCAGCGGCCAAATTCCATTGACAATTGGTCCCATTTCATACACGTAAGAGCGAAGAAAAGTACTCTTCCAAAGCGAAACTACATGTGAAGCGCACAGTTGGGAAAAGACCCCAGAAACGCCTCCTCCTTCGGGTCCATGATTTCTTGGCTTTCGCCCAACCACCAGCATGGAACCCACGGGGGACGTTGACTGAGACATCCGGCCGGATGAATGACCTAAGGTTCGCCGGCCAGCTCTTGCATAGCACCCTTCAAGTCAGCGCCAGAAGTCCGAAAAGTTGAAATTCCACACCCGCGTCTCTGCTTCCAATGCATTATTTCACCCTCCCACGGGAAATGAATGCCAGCTACCGTCCGCGTGCAGCCAAGGGGCCCAGCGCTGCTCAGATTCTGCCAGCTTCATCTGAGACAACTCCCTTGCCTGGCCGCGGACTGACTTGAACCACTGTAACGAAGCATTTGACCAATGCCCCGCGGAAAACAGTTTCACCTTTCTTGGCGCACTTGAGGTTTTATGGACAAACGCGAGACCACTAAAACTGATTTCCGTGCGCTCCAGGCTCATTCTTGCCGATTGCGGGTCAGTTCGACCAAGTCCAACCGACCGGGGACGGCCGCCTTCATTTCAAAGACAAATGTGGATGACAACCTGCCCAACTCCATCGGCAGCCAAACCCATTCGTGCTGGCTTCGACCCAAGGCAACCCAGCAAAAAAGAGCCCAGGTGAACATCTGGGAACGCAATCAAACGCCCGTTGCAAAAAAATGCAAAATCAGCCTGGTTGGCTTCGTCGACGTCCTCTGCGAAGCGCATGCTGAACTCGCCTCGAATCCGGGCCTTTTCGAAAGACACCGTCTTTCTTATAGGTTGTTCCAAGCCCCGCTGAGCAAAAGGTTGATCACCTTTTGTAGGTTCAAGTTTTGGGGCCTTTGCCGTCAGAAAGGCCAGCCATGAACAAACCCATCTGTCTTGAGTCAGCTTCCCTCTGACTGGTGGTTTGGAATAGTGGTTTGGAGGTGTTCCCATTTACCCTAGAGGCATTGATTTCTTGCTTGCAGGGAAACCACAAAAATCAGAGGCCCTTTGCATGGCTCTGGCATCGACAGTAGCGGCTTGGGAATGTGTCAAATGGGACTGGCCCCAGTGGTTTACCATTGTCAAGGTCATTTCCTAAGTGAAGAAGTCAAGGGAAACCACACCCCCAGTTGTTGACTTTGATAACCACAAACAAGCAGTCAAAACAGCGAGGGCCCAACACGCGGGTTAAAAACCACCACAAAGGAGCTGAAATCGAGGCCAAGCTTCCCAGGCCGCTGCCTGGCTGGCAGCCCTTCCTCAGAGTGGAAGTGGACAGGGCTCCTATTGAAGTGCGAAGGCCACAGGCCGCACCAACACCCATGTGGCCATGAATTTTAATTAGGGACTCTCTGGTGAACATCATTTAGGTGCTGATTCATGTCCACCAACCACTTTCCAGAGGGCTCCTTATTTAAGTTCATGGCCAAAAAGGTTTCACTTGAGCCCCTGGTCATTTGGCAGCTATAAGTCGAAAACCCAGAACCAGCGGACCATCGGCAAGGGGCCTTCTTTGTGGGTGGGCTCGTTTTACCAAGGTAAGCTCGCTACAACTAGTGCAAGGGCCTGGGTACTATGCAAAGATTTGAAGGAATGTGGACGCGCGTCTTGTTTTGCCCAGGCAATCCCCTCTGAGTCAAAAACCTGAACACTATGACAACGTGTTCACCACGAAAGGGTGAAAAAAAGCAATCACACACTTATCCAAATAGGATTGCACCAATAAGTTATCCATACACTGGAAGCACAAATCGATCTAGCTCCGGGAAACCGGGCACTAACATTGCTCAGGTGAGTCGTTGGCTGACTGGCAGCTGGCATAAGGGCACCAGAACTGACATAACTGGCAAAGCCAATGACCCGAGTTAGAGGATAAGGTGCTTAAGGCGCGGGGGGAACGAGTAAGCATGGGAGACCTGGTGGAATCCGCCGAGTAAAAACCAGTGTCTAAATCTGACACGATCCTCTTTGCCTAGTGGCTATCGTCTTTTTCACTGTTCTGGCCTATGCTCCTTGATTTTGCATACCCTTCCCCCCCCCCCCCCCGCAGCCCCCCCGCAGGCAAGAGAATTCCCAACAGCCAATATCCAGGGCCTGGGAAATGTTATCCCCGGTCGTTGTCACTCCGTCCCCCACCCCTTCCCTCTGGTGTTCAAAAGGATCGCCATGGACTATTCAGCCTTCACAGGGCCAAAAAATATCATTAAACCTCTGGAAAAAAAACGGGCAATCACAAAGTCCGCCGTTAACTGAGCTGTTGCCAAGGGGCAGGACCTTCTGGATGATCTTCAGCGAGTCCTTGCTGACCATATCTGCATGTCTTTGGATAAAGGCGCGCCACACGTCTGACTCCTTGCGAATCAGTTGCGGCAGCTCGTCCTCAGCGCCGGGGACATATATAGGCGAGACATATTTATGGCCAGGCTCGCACGTTTGGGGTCCGCGCGGTAGTGTGCTTGTATGTTCTTGTCACCCCCTCCAATATGAAAGGTGGGCCTTGGACGGGGTGTTCCAGCATATCTTCAAACAGTCACATGCATACACACATACATATATATATATATATATGTATCGGTGCACTATGATAACGTGCCCCAGGGGACAACACCAAAGCACCTGTTTCCACCCTCAAAGCCGTGCATGTTTGCTTCCGAAAGGCTCTTTTCTGAAACCAACCTCGGCTTGTGTGCTTGACTTGTCCTTGGAATGGGTTGGTCAACGAATCTAGACCATTCTAGACCAACGTGTTCTTATATAATTGATTGAATAAGAAACAACGAATGAGGATCATGACATGCGAGACCCGCGGCGAGTATCCTTCAAGGCCTCCTCAATCTCAGGCCAGCTTTTGCCGGAAAGCTCCTGGCAAAGCAACACACAGAGTCTACAAAAGCACACACACACACGAAACCAGATACAGGGGCATCCAGGGGTTGGCCGGACGCCTGGTATCCCGTAGATCTTCCCTCATCAGATGTCTTGGACACACGCCGACGGCGAGCTCATAGGGTTGGGGCCGTGAAAATGAGCCAACGGGCTGGGCAGTTGAAAAAGAGCGGGTTTTTCGGCAAAGGAACAAGCAACCCTCCCACATGGAAAGGCGCATGCTTCCGACACGCACATTTGGTGGGAGGTGACCTTTATTGGGGGCGTGCAAAAGGAATATCTGAGCAATGCACAGTGCCCACACTAGTCTCCTTGCTGCAATCTGCTCAGCATGACGTTTCCATATGGCACCCGAAGGGAGCGGGGGGGGCAGGCTGAGTTGCACGGCGCAACAGGAAACTCCAAGAATCAACGATGTTACATGTTCATCAAGCAGAAACTTAGGGCACTCAGCAGTCCCAGAACTGGCGCACGCTTTTGTCCAGGGCCTAAGCTTCATAGCTGGTGTCCCTCTCAAATCAGACGTGTTCACCTGGCTGTAGCCCCTGTAAAGGCCATGTTTGCACTAAACATCCAAAGCTGACTGAAAAAAAGGCCACACTCCGGAGCAAAACATGTATGTGCAACAATTATGCTGGAACCCCACCCTCCCTCCACAAAAAAACAACAACAACACATGCCGTGACTCCCCGTCGCTTTCGCAAGAACTCGCCTCAAGTAGCTCCGGCTTGGCAAAGAGCGGGGAGATGACCAGGAAAGCGCGCGGCAGCCGGTCATGCACCTCACTCGCATGAAGAACCGGTCGCGTCAAATGGTTCTCTTCTTGGGTGCTGTAGATCACCATCAAAAAGTTCAACTTTTTGCTGGTTAAAAGGAAATATAAGGGGAATCCAACAAGTTAAAGTCTAAAGATCCAACCCAATAGCAGTAGAGTCTTCCTGTTCTCAGCTTTCCTGCAATTGCTGGTTTCGATTGGTGGCTGGGTGGTTGAAGGAAGTTTTCTCATTTAGCCAATGCAGGAACCAGGGGTTCAAATATCAAAGGGCCTGAAAATACAAGATCAACCTTGTGCGATTTTGACTAAAGATAGGTCAAAAGGAAACAACAAAAGGGCAAAAGGTCAGCTTTGGACAAGCGAGGTACGCTCTGTTGCAGTTCCTTTTCTCTGTGCGCAAAGAAAACACGAAAAGGGAAACCACCATTGTTCCCTAATTAGAATGCATAACCAGGGGACAAACCCTAGTTGTGGGGCACTGGACCATAGACTACTTGCAATTTGTGTCAAAATCAGGAAAGCCGAAAGAGGGTTCTCCAAAACAGGACACGCTTACATGAGTTTGAGCCCAAGGGACCCACTTACAAAGACGGCCTATGTCTGGCTTCCCTGCACAACTAATCCAAAAGGGGATATTCCTGTGCGTCCTGAAAGCAGATCCGCCAAAGGGGGTCGAGAAGCTATCCCAAATTCAAATCCTCCGACCTGACAGGCTCACAGGTGAGGAGTCCCAATTCTTACGGAATTCCAGGAAGTCCTATTTAAGTCCTCATTCTAGCTTGGGGGTACTCGAAAAAATGGAACCCTGGGTCATCTGGCTTTGTCTCGAAACAGGGGAAACCCAAAATGGGTGGCTTCGCTTTGGTGTTCCTTTACGCCAACCCGAAAACGGGTAGCTACCAACTCCGAAAAATATCATAATATGGGTGTTTCTCAAAATTGACCCCCCCAAAAAAAACAAACAAACAAAAAACAATCAACCATAAAGTGTTCTTGCGCTTCGCCGGGTCCCCTGTAATCATTTACTACTGCGGATGTGCCCGGGGCGCAGTCAAGACCAAGGCCAAGTGATGATGCTCCAGCTCCATCAAGGGGCTGCCCTGCCAGCGATATCCTCAGCGCGTGTTTAGCGATTCACATCTTTCGGCAAAAGTTGCAAATTGCTTGGTGGCCTCCATTGCAACTGCCGCTCGAAACATTGAAATTTATCAAACCCTGGCAACTTCCGCAATAATTCGAAACCCGGAAATGAGGGATCGCAGGGTCAAGGACCTACATCATGGACTCGTTTCGCAGGTGAGCTCGCTGTCAAACTTCCAGGTTTTATCTGGGCTAAGAAAGGCGCTGCTCTGTGGGCAACCACTGGAAAGGGGCCCCGAGCATGTCAAAAGCTCAGTGTCGCATACCGAGCCCGAGGTAACCCTGAATTGGTGGTGGTGGTTTGGATCACTGGATCAGCCTTTTGAGCCCAGACAGGTTTACATGGGAATCCCTTGAAACACCCCCAAACTACCAATCCAAATTGGAGAATGGACGTGGGGTCCCCGATCCACTGTAACCGCAAGGGATGGCCTCCTTCTCTGCTGAGAAGCAACAAGAAAGGAATCTCCTTCCTGGCTTGGGGATTTGAGCCCCTGGTTCTTGTAGAGGTTGAGCCACCTCCAAGCCACCAATCCACATCACCAACTAGGGGGAGGCTGAAATCAGGGACATCTTGGTGGATATCATTTGCACGAGCTTTGTGTCCATCAGCCAGGGTTCCCCAAACCAATCCAAACCATCAATCAGGGAGGAAGCTGATACCGGCTTGATAAATTTACCATCAGAGTCAATCAAGTTTAAGCTTAACTCGGAACGCCTCCAAACCGCCGGGACTCCTGGTAGCTCCCAACGGCTCCCAACCGCCTAGACCAATTCACATCACCAACGAGCGGATGGAAAGCCAAAGGAAAAAGTTCCAAGTGCTCCTAGCTCCCAACCCGAGCTCGACCAAGCCACAGAACGAGTGACCGGAAAGCCGAAAAATTCGAGAAAAAACCGCCAAGCGTCGGATGAGATCCCGGAAGATGGAGGGCACCTTCCGCAGCACGTCGCTGGAGCTCTGCGGCCTCTCCCGCAGGAATACGCAGCTCTCCTCAGTGCTTTGGGTCGTTTGGGGGGGCTTCGGGGGCGGGGTTCTGGTGCAAATGGACTGAACATGCTCCTACGTACAAGAACTTCTGCGCTCCGCTGGCGGGGGCTGGTCAAAATGGCAAAGGACCTGGACAACATGACTAAATAATCGATCAGAAAGAAGACACCGGCAGGTCACAAGGTCGATTCGCTTTGGGCACGCGAGAGTGTCATCAGTCATGTTGTTGGCTTCCTCGATACTTTCCCCAAATATGAAATTATAAATGGTACTCCAACATGAACACATGAAACTTATTCGTCCCCTTTCGGTTTCCTTTACCCTCTGACCAACTACACAAGACAAACATTGTCTTCCAGGGACCTCCAGTCAGGCGCCATGGTAGTTGCTTAGAGGTGTCTGGCCCCATCAAGAATTTTCGCATGATCAACGTCAGCCCCCAAGTGGTATGTTAAGGGAAACATCAGCCCCATCTTCTGACTTTGATAACAAAGAAACAGTCCACAGAATGACCTCAGGCACAAGGGAAAGCAACAACATGCGCAAATATACCGCCCAGTTTCTCTGGTCACCGGAAGATTCTTCACCGAGTGGAAGCGGATCACGTGGTCGTGGCCTGTTGTTGAGACCAGGGCCGAGATAGGCAAAGTTGAGACATCATTTACATCCGGCTTTGTATCTACTTCGGGGCATCTTCCCCATTAAAAAAAAAAAAAAATGACAATGTGGGAACCGACGCATGGATGAGCCCCCCAGTCTTATGACTTTGGGCGTTCCAGTCCGCAGGGGGTCCTTCCTTGCAGCTGGGAAAACATATTAACATCTCCTTCGGTGTTGGAGATAAGGTGATCCACAATGAGTTGCAACTGAACAAAGCACAGCCGACCACAACACCCTGGCACTTCACGCTTCGTCACAGGGTTTCAAATGTTCCCCTTGCGATACTTATTTCCACGGGCCGAAGCTATGCAAGGTGTTAAGCCCTGTAACAAAACGCGGAGGCCATACACCATGATGTACGTACGCAGGTTCTACGCCTAAAACTTGCTGGGGCATAGTCGTGGTCAATCTGAATGGAAGAGTCTGCATATCACCCCCCCCATTCCACACTCCCAAAAACGAAAACAGGAACGACTTGCCTCGTCTGGTTGATACGTTGGCATTTGACTGCCACCAGGGGTCATTGTAGTGATTGGCCACGAGCAAAGCCGAACATGTGCACCACCGGAAAATAACATTCGGGACCCTGTCTGCCTCGTGTGTTAAGGAGGTGAGGCGCTCGCTCGCTGCTTTGAATTGGTACATGCGTCTAAAAGCTTGCAATTATCTCTTCCTGGGTGGGTGCGCTCCAAAAAGTTCAAACTGTTTCTTTACCACCAAAATGGTCTTCACAAAAAGTTCAAAGTCAAGGAAATCAGGGAATGAGGCTTCCCTCTGCAGCACTTGGAATAGTTCCCAAACATGGGATTTGGGATCATGGAGCGGAACGGCAAACAAGGCCCTGCACAAATTCCCAAAAGCCTCCGGTTCCTTGGCGTCTTTTTCACAGGCCTCCTTGGGCTTGAGGGACACCAAAGGAAAGCATTTTGGGGGGTCTAGAACCACAAGTCGCTCCAAGTCTTGGCATTGGCGTTGGCCATCTTGTTGCATCTTCATGCATCTTCCAAACGGGTTGTCCTCATTGGGTTTCCCAAAAGGGTGTGCGTGTGGGCCGTTCTTGTCTCGCTAGTAGATCAACAGTGAAGGGTGGATAATTTGATAAAATTGGGATGGGTTGCTTCTCCCAAATGAAAATGCCAGGGAATTAGATAGGATAGAATTGAGATGCTTTTGTCTTTCCCGCTGCCGAAATCGTTCCAAATTACATTGAGAATTCGCGGGGGGGGGTCCGCCAACCCGAACACTTTGACATGAGATGGGCCAAGACTCCGCAGGGTTCACAGTCGTTCTGTACGGGTACCCTCGGGTCCATCAATGCCATGTTCGTGGACACGAGGGTACCCCCTTCGTGCTCGTCTAGAAAAAAACAAGAGGAACACGAACACCCCTTAGCCAGACTCGGACCTCTGGCACGTTCTTTGGCCAGCCTGGAAACCAGGAAAACCCAGAAGGGCAAAGAAACAACTCAGGTGCCTTGGGAGATGCCATGGACGAAGTAAAAGGCTACACTCCAAGCGGCTGAAGATCTTCTTCATCTTCTGCCCTTCCTTACGCCACAAGCATGGCGGCCAGTTTCCTTTCTGGTGGAAAGAGGGGGGGAGAAGTCAAACCCGGAAACATATTCGACCCCTTCCAGTCTCCCCCCAAATGACCCTGCTAACGAAGAAAAAAAGGAAGTGACCAGTGATTCCCAGTGTGCTGTACATACGATATATGGACACCGTTCCTCGAACGGTGGGGATCTTGACTACGTATGTTTGGGCCAACGTCTAACAGGAATTCGCTTGAACAAGCGGACTATGCGTCATGCCAAACGAAGCCTAGGCGAAGATGTGCTCGCAACCCAAAACCGCTTCATCTTCATGTCTAGTTCCTTAAGCAAGCCAACCACGGGGTGCCAAATTGCCACACGCGTCAAAAAGCCAAGGGATCTATATATGGAAGCTTGAATGTTACAATCATACAAAGAAGAGTCCTCACACGTCTAGCCTCCACGGGCAAAGTTGCTCGTGTTAGCAACTTGTTCCATGAGCGCAGCTCTCCCGGAATCATCTAGTACGTAGTTGGACCCGCTGTGTTTCAAATACAACTCCTCCATCTGCCGTACAAAGAAAGAAATGTTGGGTGAGGAGTCCACCCAAAAAATATTCGCGCCCATCCGATCTTATTTGCCCAGGTCAATCCGATCCCCTCTCCGCATCTCCCTCCCTCCCTCCCTCCCTCCCTCCCTTTTTCGGGTACGCTCCCGGAATCCGCTTCCGCTTCCGAGCTGCAGAGTCCGGAGCCTTGAACATGGCGGCCACCTCCTCTCTCACCGCCTCCACGGCGCGGACGTACACCGGCGGCAGCGAAGCCTCAGCCTGCAGTCCAAGGCTCAGCTCTGATTGGCTTGGCCTCTGAAGCTTGGTGTCTCTCATGTCCCAAGGTTCAGCTTTGACTGCTGGTTCGGCTTGGTTTGGTGTGGAGGATAGGGTGGCTTCCTATCCAAGCCCAATCCAACTCAAGGTCGCACACCCCAAGGTCCATATGAGTTGTGCGACAACAAATGTTCCCCAGCTCGGTTTGCAATTCCGGGTTTGCCATTCCTCTGATTGGGGGAAGGTAACACTTTGCGCCTATATCTTTGGACATTGAGGAAGCCCAACAATAGCGATGATTATGATGATGATGATGATGACTATGATGATGATGATGATGATGATGATGATGATGATGATGATGATGATGATGATGATGATGATGCTGATGATGCTGATGATGCTGATGATGATGACGATGACGATGACGATGACGATGGTGATGGTGATGATGATGATGATGACGATAAATAATGGCAATGATGACAATGATGGCTTTTATGGCGAGAACGACTGCTTCTCAGCTTTCCAATACTTGGTGATTTGATTTGGATTTGGGGTTTGGAGGGGGCAGTTTCCGATTTATCTCCTGCAAGAACCAGAATCAAATCCCAAGCGACAAAATCAAACCATCAGTTAAGGCATTGTTTCCAAACAAAAACAATGAAGACCGTGAACCGACTTTTCTTCGCCATTGGAAGGTCTCCGAAGATATCGAATCCGCCTCATTCCCCGCCAGCAGCTGCAGGACCTGGTCCTTGTGCTCGTGCAACTTGGCGCAGTGGTGATAGACGAGGAGCTGCTTCTTGTTCTCCAGCCACTGCAGGCCTTGGAACCTCAGCGAAATCCTCGAAGCGCCGACAAATGAGACAGGGGAACAAGTTGGAAGAAGGAGGGACAAACCAACATCACTTTTGGAGTATTCAGAACAATCCGAAGTTTTGCTTGGCCACTACAATGAGCTTCCCAAAGAGTAAAGTCCAGAAAACTCAGAAAACGAGACAAGGACAAGGCGCGAGAAGGGGGGGCGAAGCAAGACGGCCGTGGCTCAAATGCGGCCGAAAGTTTGCAGGAATGGATGACTGGGGGGCATAAAATTATGTTGGCACTGGAAGGGCTGTCTGAGGGTGGTGTGACTTGCTTGCCTCTGATGCATTACCATGGGCAAGTCCAAGGAGTGACACGGACGGGCTGTCCAAAGAAGCTTCCAAGAAAAACCTTTACACTTTTAGGTGGCCCGAACACTTTTCTAGAAAGATCGCCTAAAAGGGGCCACCCTCCAAAATAATGTTGATCCCGGATTAATAAATCCGTCGGGTGTTCTTTTCCCGTGATGAACCCACAACAAGGGACACCCCTATTGATCAACAGGGGGGATTCTACTCCGGGGTTAACATGAGTTCCTTCCAAGCCACGGCTCGCTGAAATAGTCAAGTTCTCGCAGCAGAGACTCCACGATCTTGCTGTAGGCTTTCTGGGCCAACGCATCCTGCAGCTCTGGACGTTCTAGGAGCGGGTCCCCCACATCTCCTTAAACGTTGCCTCACCAAAAGGAATCTCACCATTGATCCAACTGGCGATGTTTAAAACCACCAAAGGGGGGCATAGTGAGCAACAAACAATCAGACCAGCCCATTGGAGATTTTCCAGGAAAATGGGGTGAGCCAGAAATGAGGAGCTAACTGAGCTAACAGATTCTTAGACACAAAGATGTAGGATGCCATGGGGTTCTTTGATGCTTCCGGAAGCACCGGCTCAAGCCGTGAGACTGGCCGGAGCTGCGGCTCTCTGCTTTGGGGCGCTTGGGGCTGGAAGCTTCGCTGGCTGACTCCATCCCCAGCCTCACGTCAAGCCAGGGCAAACTCAAAAAATGGAGACGGCCTCCTCTTGCATTCCCAAGCCAACCTATAAAGGGCACCCAACAAAATGTCCAACATTCGGTTTACCACTAAAACGGTCTTCCCAAACAGCTGCAAGTCCAGGAAGCCAGGTGAGACACACCCTCAGATGCAATACCTTCCGGCCTCCATTTCATGATCGTCAGCCCAGGTTGTATGAAGACCACCGGCTTTGACCTACCACCAATCTTACTCCTGACAGGGGGTTTGTCTCAGAAAAAAAGGGCGCCCGCCAAACGGCCGCCTTGCTCTTGGATTCCCAGTAAAGCCAACCTAAATTGGGCACCCCCCAAAAACGTGGGCCAGCGGATCCGTAGAGGGCACCCTTGCTGCTCGAACTTGGCAGAGCCAACGTCAATCGCCATGTTGGACTTCAACTACGGCTGACCCGATTCCTGAGTTGATAGCCGAAAAAGGAACAAACACATGGGCCTTAGGATTTGGAACTTGGCTGCCCTCATTTCAGGAAATTGTAGATACGTGCCTGAAATGTCTGTTGCTTATGGTGCTAGAGCAAAAACAAACGCATTGACAAGTACAAGTCATGCACCTATAAAACCACCTGGCAAAGCTTCATACCCGCCTCAAGCAAAGGAAGGTAAGCAAGCAAACCACAGGCCCAATTCTCCCCACTTCATTTTCTGCGGAAGCAACTTTCTACAGGCCTCCCTGCATTCTTTCATTTTTGCAAGAAGACGTGCTCACAGTGGCAGCCGAAAAGTGATGTAAACATGGAATACAGGGACCCCTTCAAACAGCGGTGCTTGGTTGATGCTTCAAACAACCTTGGGTGAACTCGCGCTTGTCATAAAGCCTGAACTCCTCAAACATATTGGTTTTTCGTTTGGTTTCTCTTTGACCCACCGAATAAGATTGTCCTCCAAACAAACAAAATTAGGAAACCAACGAAATGTTGTTCCTGTTTCTGTTGGTTTTTCTTAAGCCCAGCCAAAAGGTTTCCCTCAATACTTGCCACACAAACTAGGAAACCACCAACGAAACGGTTTTCCTTTCGCCTTCCCACCCCAAAGAGGCTTCCTCAAAAAGAAGACAGGTGCATGTTCCCGCATTTCCCGCCTTCTCCTCCGGCTTTTTCGGCGCCTTCTCCTTCTCCGGGGTCTCCTCCTCCGCGGGCGGCCTGCCAACAGGGGAGCTCTCGAGGGAAGCCCCAACCTGGACTCTTGGAATTCTCTCAGCCTAATGGTGAGTAGTTGAGAGCCCTAGGGTTCCTTAGGATTTTCAAGATTTCCCTAGGGTTGCCTAGGGTTGCCTAGGGTTAATGAGGGAGCCTTAGACAACCCCCCCCCATTTGGAGCACCTGCCCTCTTAGGAATTAAGCAATTTGGCACCCCGCAAATTTGATGGGGATTCCTTCCTTCCAGCCCTTCCACCCTCAGAGCACCTGTGCGAGTGAAAGGTCCATTTCATCATGGAACCTGCCATTTGTCAAGTGCCACGCAGCCATATATCCATATATATATAATACATTCAGCCACTCAATTACTTCAGTTTAGCAGGTTCCCTCTAGTTGGTGGTTTGGAGCTGGGAAGTTTGGAGGTGTTCCGGGGGTGGTTTCCCAGTTAGCCTCAGCAAGAACCGCTTCAAATCCCCAGGCCGCCAATCTAAGCCACCGATTCACGATTTCCTGAATACTTGGATAGCCTGGTTCTGAACCTAGCTGCAGTTGGCTGGGCTTATTAGCTTTTTAAAATAACCCTATGCTATACAAGCGGATGCGGAAGACCCTTGATTCATTGAATTTCATGTTGATCTGGGGGGCGGACACGCTCCCTGGGTAGCCTCAGTTAAAGTAAGCAGGTCCTATATTACCTTGTTCTTGGAAATGATTGCCGCCAGTCCACGCTGTGGCAACAAGGATGCACTGAGCGACTAGTGCCCCTCTGGGGATGGCGCATATTGACACATCTCAAGAAATTGAGCACCCCTTCAAAGGGAAAGCAACGTTCCAAGAGTGAGCCACGCGGACTATCCTCAGTAGCTCATGTGACTCCATTCCCCGCTTTTGATGACATGGGACAAGTGGGGTCGCCGTCTCCCCAGCTCCCTCCTCATTCCCTCTCAGGATATGCCCCCAGCAAATGGCATTCCAGATTCCGCTCGATATTTTAGCGATGTGAGAATGTCCCAGGAAAGAAACATACAGAACACCTAGACCATTGCTTGCTTGTCCGAATTGACCTGCCTCACGTCGGCAAAGAACTCCATTTTTCTGCTTGCCTTTGCCTTCCCCTAATGACTGCAGGGGCTGTGCAAGCAGCTCAGGCGCAATTGCCCGGGTTGCTTGAAACACTACGAGAAGGATATGTGAAGGATTCTTGGTCACAACGCATCTTTTATTTTGACCATGAACAAAATGGATGGCACTCTTTTGGAACAATGCACCAAACAGGCGTCCCTACATCCAAGCAAGTAACATCCACCCATATCTCAAGTCAACTCAAGACCCGCTACTGGCTCCGGAACTGACAAATCCATGCCCCCCATGGCTTCCCAAGGATTGCTGGCTACTAATCTCCTGTGGCTTTCTTCGAGCGGGCCTTTGCCTACGGAATTGTAGGGCAGTCTGATAGGTGTCCTATATACGAATACTGATCCTGGAAATGGTGGGTCCATGAGGCACCCCCTCTAAAACTCCATGCGCAAAGGGCGTCCCGACACCTGGGAAACACACACACAAAAGGGCTGAAGCGGCAGGAAAACCTGCAGTGCCAGAGCCAAAGTCAGTTCTTTGGTAAACATCATTCCAAACCAGGTAACCAGCGGGACATCCTGATTTTTGGTGGGCAGTAAATGTCCTATAGAATTTCCTAGTTGGCTAGCTTCTGTCACGCTACGGAAAGGTGGCTTCGGATTCCGGACCAAAGACTTCCCCAATATACGTTTTTGGTGAACAAGAAGCGCACCAGCGCGCCTAGCCCCACGGCATTTGTGGCATACTTCCGCATTTTGATGCGGTCTGCGGGCTTGGACAAATATTCATGTATCACCGATGGACCGAGCGCAATGGCGCCCCCCTCCGCAAAAAGCGGCGAGCACTTGCTTCTGAGCCATTGCTTTGCCAACAGCACCCTGAGAAAACAGATGAGCAGTGCCCATTTGACCCATCATAGGGAAGGGTCGGACACTAAGCTCTTGGAATTCCGATCATTCATTCAATTGTCTCACATATCTCTCGTTTCTCACTGTTCGGTTGCTGAGTTTTCATGAAAGCCATTGGTATAATATCCATGCTGAACAAACAAAGATGCAACTAGTGACAAGGATGGACCACTCAAATCGCTGCGACCTGGGGTTTGTTGGGCGCTGCTCAAACGAGGCCCACACTGGAAGATGCATGCTCTGCTTGACCACGCGCCCTACCGCCCTCCCTGAAAGCCAAGCCTGACTCACAAGCTGGAAACCCCAACATCGGCATTGCTGTAAATTCCAAATTTGAGTTTTCACATTTGTGTACGTCCCTGAACAAGTCTCTATTTCCTGCAGCAGTGACAGATTTCCTTTGACTTAAAACCAACAGGGTACAATAGCAAACATTCTGAAACGCAAATGGAAAGAATCGAGCCGGATTTGTCAAAGGCACCTTCATTCCCCTTTCAGAATCAAATTTAGCTTCTTGATCCTGGCTTGGACTTTGACCCGCAACAAAATGCAGTATTTGGTGAGTCGGAAACACTTGTTGCACCAAACGGCACTATTGACTAGAGCTACATCAGCTCAAGGTGCCAACACGATACAACATATTTACCAGCCACTTAAGGTTTAAGCCCACCAAACGCATAAACGGTGTTCTTGTCATGCTTGCCCAGCGAACAACCCCCCAGCTGATTAATACGGGGTTCCGAAGAAAGGCTGGATCAAACACAGCCCGAAAAATCCAACAGCTTGGCACTGGACTTCTTGTCGTGGCTTGGCTTCCGTCAAGCTTCCAAAAGCTCAAAATGGCTGGGGCCGGAAGGGGCCGGAAGCGGACTCATCGCGCTGAAGTCCCCCCTACATCTGCATCCACGGGACTGGAAAACGCTTCCACGTTAGTTGGGTGGGTTTGCTCGGGGGTGCCGGTGTGTTGCTTCCGCTGGTATTGGTTGGGAAGTCATGTTCTCCTTTGCTTCACGGGGTTCAACTCCCCAGACTGCCTATGCAGGTCAAGCAACGCTGCCTCTTGCAACTGACTCAAACTGAAAAGTGCCAATCAACAAACGCGCTAAACCCGTGCAAAGTGAATAGTTGTTCAGGCTAGGTGAGAGGTGGGAGCCTGTGGTAGATTCATAGGGGAGTCTGATTTTAAGTGAGTCCTTCTCTTTTGCGACTCCGGGCGGTGTGGAATCCACTGGGCCAGTCACAATCTCAGCTCCCGCGGGCTCGATTCATTCGCTCCGCCAACGGCTGGGTACCGAGCGAGGCGGTCGGGGGACTCCCTCGCCTTTGACTCGCCCCGTGCGTCTTTCCCAACATGAGGCTCACTAAACAGCCACTGCTTGGTTGTCCTAAACCTGCTTGACATGCCCAGGGCTATCAAAGAAACGCCATGGTGGGTTAAAGGAAAACAAGCCCGTGTTCTGACTTTGATAACCCCCAGAAACCGTCAAAATCATGAACCCTGTAAAATGAAGGTATGTAAAGAGTGAAAAGCAGTAGGGATACCCCCTTCTCTAGCTTTTGTCTCGCTGATATGGGCCATTCCCCAGACCGAATCAACAGGCATCGATGCAGGCTTGTTGTTTCAATGTGCCATGTGTTGAGCAAAACACATTTGTGATCGATGTCTAAAGCACTCAGGGTACATGTCATGTCTCGAATCGTGGTTTTCTGCTGGTTCCCCTCTCCACAACCACTGAACATGGAGGAAAAACGCAGCGGAGCATGGGCACGGATCGAAGTCTTGAGCACACGTTTGTGCAAAGGCCATCTAAATCCTACACCCGGCTGTCAGGTGTTTAACTTATGCACATGAGCAACCTGCCTTACAATCCTGGCGTGAGGCAGTCATACCTATACGATTGCAGCTGGCATGAAAACATGTCACGCTCAAATGACGAGCTTCACCGTGCTTGAGGCGCCAGTGAAAAACCGACTCAGCAGGGCTGGCATGCTAGCAACGTGTGGGACAGCGTTGCTAAGTGCCGTATTTGCCCTCATGCAGCATTTGCCTTACAAAAGGACACTGTATTGGCAAGGGACTGTTTATTGCCGGCACACCCATCCTTTCACACAGTACTTCGGGGGCAGGGAGGGATGTTGGAGAAAATGCTCCATCATCGTACGGCTCTTCACAGCCACCAACTCCATACTGCTTCGAATTTTGACGCCTTGCTTTTTTGCTCGTACTCCACTTTCATGCCAGCTCCACAAATCGCCCGAAGCGAGCCCTGGGGCCCCATGCAACCATGCTGGATGAGTCCGCAGAATTCTACCCTCAAGGTAACATAGACACAGGCGGCTCTCTGGGGTTTGGTTGCAATCCCTTACCATATCACTGCTATCAAAAACCTCAGGTACACCGGTACACCGTACAATATCCCCATACATGTCCCAGTCTCGGTTACCTCGATACCCAAACAGAATCTGAAATGCAGGATGCTCGGCTGCTGTCTCTTCGCAAATTCCTGGAAAACCAATCACGAGTCAAAACTTGTGTCACCCCTTATCAAAGAGGGTGACCCTAGTGTTTCAAAGACTGAACGTCAAGGACTTGATTGATCAGTGGTTCAACTCCATATCTGTTTTGGAAAAGCGCTTCCCATCAAACATCTCTTTTCACATCGGAATGGGTTTCCATTGGAATCAAAACAAGTTGTCCTGAAAGCAAATGTCCCACATCGATGCCCTGTGCTTCGCGGATGTCGAGTGCCATCACTAGGACTCATCCAAAGTGAGATCCGGCCTAACTAAGGCCAATTAGAGTTGATCTGGCGACCAATGTCTAGCATCTCTGTCCCTTGCCGCTGCCACTGCTTGCAGGGACGCCCCCTTTGTCACGTAACACTTGGTGACGAGGCTGCTCAATGTAGAAGCAACACGTCTTGTCTTTTATGTGGGTGATCGCTTCTGCACGGCTGTCTTCAAATTGGGAAACCTACAATTTCAACATGTCCAGGTGAGAGGCTTGCTGCTCACCAACCGGGTGTTAAGCAGCACCGCGCCCAAACCACACACGGCTTCATCCTCTTGTGGCCAAAGAAAACTGCAGCATGGAAGCAGGTTATGGGAGTTATGCCCAGCTCTGGCAGCTTTCGGAGGGCTTCACTTCCAACTCCTCTTGTGTGCCTTGCTCGCGGCTGGCATCTCGCATGACCTGCCCAAGAAAAGCGCAGTCAAAGCCCACTGGTAGGCACCATTTACATGGCGCTTGTGCCCACCAAACAGTAGCTCCCTAGTATAACTCTCATGGCCAAGTGGAACAAGAAGGGAGTAACCGGGCAATGGGCAGGCGAAGGGGAACAAGTGAACAAGTCGGCACACTGACTTTGAGGTTGGACTTCTGTGGTGGAAACTCCGGGCCCTTCGATCTTGAATGCGATTTGTACTTTTGCCAGCTTGGCAAAGCAAAGCAAACTAACTTTGCGCCCAGCTTACAAATGTACACGCCCCAAGCGCAATGAAGATTTGAACCCCGGTTCAAAGGAACTGGGGTTCAAATCCCCAATCCACCAATCAAAACCACCGATTAATTAAGGGCTACCTTAGCTAAGTGCTTCCTGAGAAGAATCGGTCGGGGCCTGCTCCCCCCTCACGGCCACCCCAGTTGCTGGGCCTCATAGGCTTGCGCGAGGCCGAGAAGCGCCAAACCTGACGCCAGTTGGGCTGGGAAACCCGTTGGACCCATCCCCAGGAAACAACCAGCTATTTTTTCGTCGTTTCAAGGGACAATCCCAACAGCGCCACAAATACATAAAGACATGCAGTTTGACGTTCAGGGGCATTTCCAACTGAATCCTCAGCCAGGTGCTTTCTCTGTCAAATCAGGCAGCAAACATGTTTTCCGTTTGATTGGTAAGGATTCTGGAACAGAAAGAAAGGCCTGGAAGTCCTAGCTTTACAACCCCAACCACAACGCACAACACATCGGTCTTACGATTCAAGCAAACCAAAGCAAGAAAACAAGTTCCGAGACAAAAATAACATGGTTGTGATCAAGGGGCCCTCAAAACCAAAACTTCCCATACCCTGCTTGCACAGAAAGCCAAAGCCGAGTTCTTCTTTGAAACAGGTGCCAAAAATCGGTGAAACCCCCCTGAAGAAAAAAGGCAATACCCAAAGAAGGTGGAACCCCCTATTTTGAGAACCCCCCAAGCCTAAAGGCGCAACATGCCTGACAAAAAGGTTTAAGGACACCCAGAACCCCGAAAAAGGCCATGGGAAACCAACAGGAAACCATGAAACACCACCGCCAAATTTCCTACTGCCGGCGACAGGACACCATGAAACATCACCACCAATACCCTAAAGATACCCTAAAGAAGGAACTCCCTCTTTGAAAAACACGGCGAGGCGAGCTCTCGCGGCCAGGCTGCTGGCCGCGACCCCGGCGCAGGAGGCCCCGGTGGCCGCTGCCAGCGCGGGGCCCGTGAGCACCGGGAGGCCCATGGCACTCATGGCCGAGGAGCCCATGGCGCCTAGCGACATGTTCGTTCCGCAAACCGCGGACCGAACGGCCCGTGTTTGGGGGTAGGTTTTTACAGGGAAACCAAAAGGAATCAACAATCTGATAGTTTGCTGCTTCTTTTTTGGGGAGGGGGTGTTTCTCCAAATATTATGCGCGCTGCGAATGGAGCAGTGTCGATTTGAGGGAACCCTCGCCTTGGGGAACTCCGGTTTCCGCGGCTTTGTCTTTTGAGGGAACCCTTCTCAGGTTGGTTTGCGGGGAAACCAAAAGTCACATTGTTTTTTTTAGAGGGGGGGCGTTTCTCCAAAGATTAGATGGAGCCCTTTCAGAGGAAACAGGCAACTGCAACACTGAGAGCCAATGAGAGCCAACGACAGATGCAAGACAGCATGACTTGGGGTTCCATTTTCCATTTTATGGTAGAGAGCAGGGAAATAGAATTGGGGATCCCCTCCCCAAAAAGGTACGGGGATGGTGGTTTATATGTTTATTTGTTTGATACTCCTTCCATTTGCTGAAGTGAATATTTGTTCTTTTCCCTGGTTTTGGAGGGAATCTATCACTGGACATATTGTTTACTTTTTCCAGGGGTCAAGCAAATGGAGAACTCGGTTGGTTTCCCTGGAGGTTCCTGGAGCGGCTTAAGGTATCTTAAGAGAGAGGGTCAGTTTTGAGACACCAATTTGTTTCCCTAGACATCTTCACATTTGCCGAAATCAATGTAGGGTGTGTACATACTACATCATACTACACATATACGGTATATACTTATACGAGTTTTTGTTGCGGACAACATGGACACATACACAACTACAGCATGGAATGTCTGTGCTCAATACCATTCTTCCATTTGCGTAAGAGACCCGAGAAAAAATATATGTCCATCAGCGACAGATTCTCTATAGAACCAACCCGGAAAATCTACAATATTCATTTCAGCAAATGGAAGCATGTGTAAGGGAATATTAAAAAAAAGCCCACACGTTTTGAGCTCCGCCCATTTCAAGGCTAACAGCACGGCATGGCACGGCAACGGCGCCTACCGCCGCGCAGGCCGCGGCGGCGCCGGAGGCGGCGCCCAGGCGCTGGGCGCCGCTCATGGCGGAGACCGCCAGCTGCCTGAGAAAGGCCGACTCGTCGCGGTGAGTTTTTGCTTCCACTTTTTTGAATCGCCCGGTGACGAGTCACAAAGCTTTTTTGCGGGCGGTGCAAATTTGCGCCGCGGGGCTCGTGTGTTTGCTTTTGGTTGTTTCTGTCTTATGCCGCGGGGTCCATAGTTTTGCCTCCTAGGGGCGATGAAAGTCGGAAGTTGGGGTTGTTTCCCGTTAACCTGCCGAGGCCAACAAACAGGCAAAGAGTGCAACCGATAGCGGGCATTCGGTATTCGTGTGTTCTCTGCTGAGGCTCATCTGAAACCGTTTTGGGCGTCCCCAGATTTCACAAACACATTCATCTCCTAATGTCATTCCCGATGAAACTATCCCCCATAAAGGAATGGGCGCAAATTGCACCCAAGCCGGAAGCAAACTAGGGCCCTTAAACATGGCAGGCTGCCTTTTAAACCTCTGGGCGAAAATGGTCCGGCGCAGTGGCGAGATGCAACTCCCCAAATGGGCAGGTACTCCTGGTCCGGTGTACCCAGTTTGCATTTCTTCAATGCTCACTCCATTGGCCCTTGGAAAGGAGAACAGAGCGAAAGCACCCAGGTTCGGCTCGTTCGTCTCAGATTGGTGCAACTAAACCTAGCGATCTCCCCAAAAGGCAACTCCATTGATTGGTTGAACAAGGGCAACTCCAACAATGGAAGCCAACGACAATGAGAATCCACCGTCGAAACTCAAGTTTGAAGTACGCTAAGCAGCCAACATGGTGGAATTGCGCTGGGACAACCCTGATGCTTACATTACTTCTTAGTATCGCCTCATCTCGCAAGCTTGTCGACTTATGTGCTTGCCGTGTTTTTTTCCCCCGGTAAAAACGTGCCCAAGCTCATGTCAAATGGGTTTTGAACCTTTAAGAGCATTGTTTGAGGGGTCGCGCGCTCCCTTCTGACAATCAAATTGGTTCCGAACACGTGCAACTCTCTGCAGCTGTGTGCCGCTCCGTCTGAAGCCTTCCAGACGGAGGTACGGTGGTTGACCCCTTGCCAGAGTCAGAATCAAAACCTGGTACTAAAAACCCTAGGTGTTGGAATCAAAAGGGCGGATCTCCGCAAATTTGGTTGGGGCTGTCCCTAAGCTTCACCGACCTGATGTTGATTGTGACTCAGGTGCTTTTTAGGAAGCACACCCAACAACTTAACCAGAAAATGGGTGTGTCTCCAAAAAAGGTTAAAGGTGTGTCCCTTAGTCCCAAAAAGGGGGTTACCCTCAAGAAGAGGTGGTCCACCCAAAAGAAGCCTTCCCAATGACTCATTTTTCAATTCACGGGGAAAAAGGTTGAAACGGCAATCCCCCTTTATGTTTGACACTATCTCCATTTGAGCTCCTTCAATCCTGGCCAAACTTAATCCCGCTGCCAAAGGCTACTTTTTTGCTTTCTGATTCAAAGGGAACACGCTGGAAACTCAAAAGGGCACAAGGGACAAGACCATGGCGCTTTGTCTAATCCCACCTTGCGGGCAGCTATTTCCAATGCGACCACATGGTCGTTTGCCCCTGGGATGGGTATGGGGTCGGTATCCGCAAGTGGATCTTGGCCCAACCTTCCCGGATCGAACCATGGGGCTGGTCCAGGGGCGCCGGGATGGCCAGAGCTACGCCAGCGTCGCCTATGGGCTCCGAAGTTCGGCAAAGGCCCGTGGCGGATGCCTCTCTCTTTTTGTTCGTGAGCCCTGTTTTGGGGCTGGCAGAAGGGGAGCCAACGAGAACCACCGGGTGTGGGTCCCGGGGACTGCTTTATCTGCATTGCTTCACAGAGGATCCCAATGGTACAATGAACGGCCAGGCTAAATTTCCTCCTGGTTTCCACTCAGGGCCTTTGCCGGCCAGGGTGTAGGCGAGGTCTGCGGCGAAGTGTTGGCAGTTGCAGCCTCGGTGTGGTGTTTGTGTGTTTGTGTGTGTGTCCGCGTGTGGTGTGATGTGTTGCTTTTCGGGTATCCCTTTCTTTGTGTGGGGTTGCTTCAAAGGGACCAAAAGGAGGCCGCCCATGTTGGTGGTCCATTTAGACACGTGCCCGCAAGGGTGTGGTGGGGCTTAGTATGAACTGGGCTCCCTGTTGTGATTCCCAGGCCAAGGGAAGAAATGGGCAGGCGCTTTGCAAACACGAAATGCCTTGGGAGGGATTCCTGACAACGCCCAAGCCACCCCTCAACAGAAACAAAAAGAGGATGAGTTGTTGAGTTGGCCATGTTTAGCCAACAAATGCAAAGGTGCGCAGGACAAACCAGCCTTTTGAGCGCAACAATTTTGTCTAAGAAAGGGCCACCCCCAGTGGCGACTAGTTTCGGGGAACGAGTCTCTTGTTGCGTAGCGGGGAGGGATGTGGTGCAGTGTGTCAACATGAGATTCCGGTTGGTTGTCTTCTGTGAGCTGACTCCAAGAGATGGCTAAGAACATCCGAGCATTGCAGGCTGGGAGTGGGGTGGCTTGGGCATGCAGGTGGTGAGGTCCAGGGTGTTTTTAGGGAGCTGGCGCTGTGCTTCCGAAGCATAGGGGGCCAGTCTCTGCTCTGAATTGTCAGGAGCCAAACCAAACCAGCAAAACATCACGAATGTATAAATGCCGGCGACTACCTGCCCACTGCCAAAACAAGCACCGGCTATACGAACGGGCGTAGAACTTCTGGCCGGCATGGCCAACATTCAGAACGCTAAACAATCACTTCTGAACGCTGGCATTTTCGATCACTTCCGAACACTAAAAAAATGACTTCAGAACACTGAGAACTCGAAACGCCGAAAGGGTTGCTAAACCCGGTCATGTAAAAATAACCACTTCCGAACGCAGGCGTCCCAGCCAAGGATCACTTCCGAACGCAGCAGGCCTGCTCAACTGACCAGCCCTGCATCATCCCGTCTCGGGGGGGGGGGGGGCATGATGAGCACACCCGCTGAACTGCTTCATCCCAGCAAGGGCGGCGTGCAAAATCAATTGGTTCTTGGGGGGGGGCGGGGTTGGGGAGGGGGTGATAAGCACACCCCCTCAATTGAGCCAACCCAGCCTGCTCTGTAACCGAATGTGCAAAATCAACTGGTTCTGGGGGTGGGTGAAAATGTAAGGCAGTGTTTGGTCTGTAAAGAATCACTAGCGCAAGTTCCACATTCAGCAAAGCGATAGCTCATTTTTCCTGTGAATAGGAATCGCAAGCTACACCAGGCCTTACAGTATCCGAACGGTGATTGCAACATGAGTGGATATGTGGTTCAAGCACACAGAAAACACAAACGGGGGGGATGATCACACCCTTCAACTGAACCAGCCCAGCCAGCTCTCTAACCGAATGTGCAAATTCATCTGGTTCTAGGGTGCGGGGGCTTGATAAGCACACCCACTGAACTGCTTCAGCGCAGCCTGGGTGTCGGGTGGGGGGGGGTGCTAAGCATAGAGCGGTGCGAGCAGTGCGTGGGGCCCGTGGGCAGGTGGGCGCGTGGACGCATGGGTGCCGATTCCCGTCCCAGCGCTCAAGAGCGAAGCACTCGCCGGTGTCTCAGCGCAGCGCGTGACATGTGGCTGCGCTTCCAGCGTGCCGTAGCGATTAGTACATTTTCCAGCGTTCCGAAGCGATTTTTTCAGCGTTCGGGAGCGACGGGTTTCCCAGCGTTCAGGAGCGACACACTCGCCCATAGGAGGCCCGACCCCTGCCTCCCTCAACCCCCTTGCTTCCCAAGCAAGTCCCAAAGAAGGCCTTGTTTGAGGCGCAACATATGAAAATACAATAAAAGTCAAGGGAGGGAGGCCCAAGTTATATGGCAACAACTATTTCGCACCTTGAGCTAGGGCCCATCCATCCACTTCCCCATACAACACTATGCTGAACATGTATGAGCATCAGTTGCAGCCGCATCCAAGGATACTACCAAGGATTGCTGGTAGCGACAACATGCATTAACTGTAGCTTCAAGCGGCATACAATTCTTTGTCGCAGGCCATCGCCCTTGGGGAGGGTTTTACCTTGTGGCCTTCGGAAAATCGAGTGGCAACCCTCCTGCCCGGATCCCATGGTCCAAAGGCAACAATAAAACATGGGATGAAAGGACACGAGGACCTGAGGACCGCGGGTAAGTCCCGACCAAAAGCTCCGAGCCGCCGATGAGGCCTCAGAATTCCGAAAAACAAACCATGCACATCGTGTTGAAATTCGGACCAAGACTTTAAGAAAGGAAATCTCTTTGGTTGTCGCAAGACCCTGCAATGCGCGGAGATCAATATCAGATTGCAAGTAAACCGGCTACCAACCATGGCCTTCAACTTGGGGCCGCTTTGATAAGCAGGGGCCGGTCGAACAACAGACCCCCCAAGGGACAATTTTTTCACGAGGACGGAGAGACTGCCTTTACTGGTGGTAGCCACGCAACCAGATCTCTGCAGGGCCTTGTGCTTAACCACCTTCCAATCTGACAACAAACCAAATGCCATCGATCTGGGCAAGCCAAAGGAGCAACTGCGGACCCAAACGCAGGGTAAAAGTGAAGAAACTCTGCGCGACATTTCTTTGTGCTTCTGTGGGAGTGTACCCGCCCCATGTCCTTGTGGAAGCATCCATTATACTATTGAGAGAAAAGGATGCTCCCTTGAGAGGTCTGTGTCCACATGAGTGTTCTTCAAATGAACTCAACAATTCAATATTTGACTTGTTGGTTTCTAGTGCGCAAGGGAGTCGGGCCTCAGTGGTAGCGGTGACTCTTTGCGCCTCACAAGGCAAGGCTTTGGGTCAGGGGTGTCGACATGTTCCCCTCCGACCCTCTCAAGCAAGAGTTTTGAGGGACCCGATGTTGAGACCAACACGGATGAATCGCCCCACCCCTATGTCTAAACAATCGCAGAGGTAAAGGGCAACTCCCTTGAATCTGCACTCATCAACAGTTCTCCACCAACCTAAAAAACCCGAAATACGGGACCAATCCATGGCACAGCGTTTGTTTCCCCTCAGGACCGGTGAGCTCGCTACAGCTATAGTACAATTTGAACTTGTTCTGGGCCCCTGAAGCCTGAAAAAAAGGAGTGTCTGTGTCCGGCTGACCCTTGCAAAAGCAAAAGGAAAAGCCAACCCACCTAAAGACCACAAGAGGCTTGACAGACTTAGACACCGGCAAAAAGTTATGTGTTGTTCTTCAACTTGTTGCTGGTTGAAAGGCATTCAATGATGGAAACCCAAAAAGGCCAAAAGCAAAAAGGTGGGCAACGTTTGGCATGGAGAGGGTTCAAAATAAGTTAAGCTTTGCATGGAGCAATTGTTTTAATTCGCCATGCAAGGCGCTGTAGTTCTTGTAGCGGGCGATGACCTGCATGGTAACGGCCTCGGTTCGCTTTGTTGGCTGCTTGAGCATTGGCTGCCCCTCAGAGTATGGATGTCATCTAGCATTGCCACTCCCCTGAATCCTGCAAATCAAAAAGGAACTCAAGGGATGCCCCAAAAGACTCCTCTATGAACGATTGGGGTTGGGGTTCCATGATCCGGGGCCAAACTCGACCCGAAAATCCAAGTCCGACATTTGATACTCCAATTCCGAGGAAGGGTTTCTTGCACAGGCCCCGAGTTTTCCTACCTGCCAAGGATTCGTTGCAAACGACCGGCCTAGGGGTACGGCGTTCCCAGGGATCTTGCTGTTCACAGACCGAACACCCAGTTCAGAACGATGGTTAAACAACTTAGAGAACCAACCTCCGGATCCATCGTGAAGAGTTGGCCCCAGCTCCCCGCGCGGGGAGGTGACTCGTCCGGAGTGCCGGCCTCAATGTCTAGCAAGTTCAGCGGTCCCACGCTGCCCAGGCGTTGCACGTGACCCATGCCGGCCACAAAGTCCGGCTTCACGCTGAGCATGGGGAAGAAGTTTCCTCCTATCCACGAATACTCCCCTTTTTGCGGCACGTCCCCAACAAATAGACAGACATGTGTCCAGTGATAGATTTCCTTTAACACCACCACCCTGCTTCAAGATGTCGGTAGACTGTTCTGGGAGCTGGCCACAGAAATAGCGCAACCCATGAATTGTGCATAATTATGTGCGATTTGAGGTGAATCCAACACTGTGCCTCTTAGACAGCGTGCGATACTACGGTTGTAAGATTCGTGAGAGTTTGCTGTGAGGGTGGAATGGTTGTTGTTGGGCTTGTGCCTGTTGTCTGTTGCGTTTGTTTGATTCTGCCTTGAAGCACGGAGGCAAATCAGCTTCCCCAAGGTCTCCAACTAGAGCGTCCCTGTGAAAGCAGTGACTCACTTGAAGAAACACACCTCAAAAAAGCCACAAAGGTGAGTCGTTTTGGAATAGTGCTTCGTTTTCCTTAGCTAAGCATGACTGCTTGCCTAAAAGGAAGCACTGCGCAATCACATCCAGGTGCCTCTTCTAAAGGCGGTCATTTTCCAAAATCACGGGCCAGGGGTCCAACATGGCCCAACCCCAAATCTCCTTCCACCAACAGCTCCAGAACCAGGAAGAATTGCGCGGACGGCACCTCCGAGTTGAAGCAGTGCTGCGCTGAGTAGGCGAAGTCATCCACCTCGACGACGGGTCGTTGCTCGAGCGGATTTCTTGGGGATCAGCTAGGCGAAGCCGCTTGGGCTAGGCTACCTGAGGAATCCTCAAATGCCAGCAGCTTCCTACGGCTCCATTTTGTGTACCTCGTTTGGGGATCTCGCAAACGCGTGACGGATGGGGCTGCAGGGCCCCCCAGTTCCAAACCTGCTATCTCCCTCAGGCAGTGTAAAATACAGAGCTCACTGATCCAACCCAAGATGCTGTTTGTAATTATCTTAGGAATAGGCACCCCCAAAATACAACGATTAAGAGCAATCCCACGTGAAGCATGGATCCTGGTCCATTCCAATAACTAGCCAGGCCCAAACGAGGGTCTCCCTAGAAAGGGTCACACCGAGCCGCTTTCGCGTAAGCAAATTTACGGGGGACTGCCAAGAACTGCTTCAAGACCGGGTTTTCGGGAAGCCGAAACCTAGATCTTGCGTGTCCAACCATTTGGTTGCTGTCCCTGGCTTTGTCGAATCAAGTCCCCTCAAATCGGTGTGTCTTCTTTTGAGGGCACCATTTGGGGTGGTTGCAACGGGAAAGAAGAGACTAACCACCAAGTTCAAGGGGCCCCCATTTTGAGACGAGCCGAAATGGGTGTCAAAAGCCAAACCCTGAACCGAGCCTTCGGGGCACTGCAATGATGTCCCGCACTGAATTGGGATCCCAGCAAATGATCACCAGCTTCGCAAGCCCTACATGCATTGGGGCGCAAAGCTGTTGGATAACAGACCACGGGCGATGCCACGCAACTGTTGCGGTCAAAGAACAAATAAACCAATGAGATGAAGTCCCCGTCATCCCTGTCGTAAAGCGCGCAAACACATCCCGTGCCCTACATAACAGCTATCAAGTTGCTTGTGAAGCGACCCGTTTGGTTGCTATCTCGGCGCTGTTTGAAGGGTATCCATCGCAAAGTCCTGGAATATGTTGATACAGCAAGCCCTTAAGTTCTAAAGCGTGGAGGCGAATCACAACCAAAAGTTTGTAGGCGTTTGAATTCTACTGGATTCTTGAAGTGCTTCCTCGGGATGGCTGTGGGACTCTCGCAGTTGGTACTTTGAGACTCTACCAGGGCTAATGAATAGAGCTTGCGCATCTTCTTTTCAGAATGGACATTCTCAGGCAGGTCCGCAGGCGGTTGGGGGGCAAGGCCCCGAAATCAAGACAGTGACATAAACAAAATAGCAACAACTGCGTACCTCCAACTCCCACGCGAGAAACGGTCCTTGATTACAAGATCGGCACCGTACAGTATGAATCCGGCCTGGCAATCCTCGGTATTATCCGTTCAACACAAACTAATCCTCTATTTTTCTGACCTACGCTGTCAGCCTAACTGGCGTTTTCCTGAATATGTATTTTTATGTTTTCATTACTACTTGTTTTTTCCCGATTCGGATTTACGATTTCAATACGACTCCTGTAACATGTATGTTTTTGTTACATTTGTTTTACATATTGGGCATGCACTTGAAAGCAGGGGTTGCAAAACGCCGTACTAAAATCATATTAGAAGCCTTATTCAAATCGTATTGAAATCGTATTAAAATCGCACAAATACGCTTTTAATACAAATTTAATACGATTTCATTACGATTTTAATGCGATTTCCATTTATTTACGTTGTTGTTGTTTAAACGAATTCCAATTTCCTGACCCCATATCGTAAAAAAATATTGTAAATCGTAAAACCGGCGTAACAAAACCATGTTTTCCAATCATGATGATCATATCAAAATCGTATCTAAATCGCACAACAAATAACTGGGCTTCCTGTGACTTAGCCTACACCGTGGGTCACAACTCTATTTGCATCAGGTGCATTAAAGCAAACCAGAAGTAGTAACCAGAATATGCCTTCAAAGTTGTTGAAGCCCGCCAGAGAAACAGAGAAACATAAGTGAGTCAACACTTCAAGCACCAAAACCAACAAAGCCTGGACGTGTATCAAAGCGATGGCTTCAACAGACGCCTAGCCGGGTCAGTCTTATTTTGGCCCTCAAACTCAGCAAGACTCTGCAATTCTGATTTATCCACATCCCTTTTCGCATCCACAGGGCCAATATAGGGCCAATTTTTGTCCAGCGATGCATCACAAGAGACGTGACATTCCTCGGCGCTCCTCGGGCTCCTACCGCCCGTGTACTCCGAGCCGCGATGCGCGCATCGAAGGTGGCGACAGGCTGAGCCACGAGAGCCCAGTGATGGCGCTTGGGCCACAGAAAAAGGTTCCAGCGCATAGATTCCCGCAGCACCTTGGGGTTCATCCCCAGAATCATCGCCTCAGTCTGGCCCAGGTTTTGTTAGCTTGTAAAACCAGCTCAATTTCCCCTAAGAAGACCCGTGCTTTTTCCTAGGGAGGGGCCCATATCGGTCTTCAGGGCAAACCTCGTCCACCATCCCCAACTCCGACGCCCACCCTATACTCCATGCATGTCATTCCCCGTGCAGCCACAAAACGAAAGTGGAAGTGGCTCCTTTAATGGTGGGGCTCCAAACAACTCCTGGCTATTGGCCCCCAACTTCCCCTTCCTCGCACACACACACACACTCACGCACGCACGCACGCACGCACGCACCTTCGTTGTAGCAACTTTGCTCCGAGGCAACTGCTCCCCTTGCCCTGTATACAGTGTTCAAAGCTACAACTTCTATGTTGCCAAAAACTTTCAAACTTCCGAACGTTTGTTGTCTTGGTTGGTTCTAGCCACAACGAAGACCACAAAAGTTCGAAAGAGGGTCAACTCCCGAGCTGGATGGCCAAACCCGCAGCTCAAAGAAGCTTGCAGTTTGCTGTTAAGCGGTGAACAGCTACCAGCATTTCGGGGGAAGCGAGTCTAAAACTTCGAGCAAGCCGAATGATTCTCTTCCGTCGTCCTTTGAACATCGGTCGAGATGTCAAAGGCCCCAAGCAAGGGATCAGAAGCTGACCCGAGGCCGGAGCAAAAGTCGCAGAGTTCCCCTCTCGACCTAAAACCAATCCGGGCCGCCACCCGCTCCCGGAAGCGCTGCAGCGCGCGCACGGAGGGATTTCTGCAGGCCATGCTCTTGCGGCGGGCGGTGCAGCATGACCACCTGAGACACACGAACTGGGGGGGTAGCGGTAGGGGTAGAGTAGGTTGCCCTTTTGTTCGGCCACGGCTTAAGTCAAAGAAAGGTGCCGAGTCTGGGGTCCAAGTTCTTTGGTGGGGAAGCCACAAAGGTTGAGAAAAGGGACCACTGAACAACAGGGGTCTGCATGGCCCTGGTGCCGAAGACTGTCCAAAAGGGGATTGACAGAATCCCTGTTCGCAATTGCATGTGTTCCTTTGAGAGTGTCAAGGAAAATGGACCCTGTGTCACCGGGATCCCGATGACCGTGCGAAGCTTGGAGCCCATCAGATTCTGAGCAAGCCTTCCAGTTGTTCAGCGGGTTATTCCTTTTTGTCAGATTTTCCCAGAGGACTTGAACATACAAGGTTAAGTCTTTGTCACCTTGACTAAACCAAAGGTGAAAATATCAAAGGTAAAACCCGCTTGATTCGCTGGTGGCAACTGAGATTCTTTTCAAGCCAGCATGATGGCGTCAGGAAACGTGGGACATACAGCCCCAAACGCACTGCAGCCGAGATTTACTGCAAACCCAGATCAAATATTGCCCACTTAAACTTGCTTCCTGAGTGGATGGGCCAAGAAAAGTCAAAACTTGTTGCTTGCCATCAAAACTTGTTGCTTGCCACTAAATTGCTCTTCCCAGAAAGTATGAAGTCGAGCAACTTAGGAAGTGAGCCAGTTTTCCAAAGGGTCGTTGGGTGGGGGATGCTTATCCCTTGTGTTGAATGATTCTCCCTCGGGAATGAATCAAACAACAAAGTTCACGCTTGTTCTTGTGCGAAAGTAGGTGCATTCCTTTGCAGATCGACGGAGGTCCTCCCAAGCCTGAGAGACAACACATTCTGTCAACGTGCAAATCGAAGGGCCAAAAGCTCCCAGGAGGATTCTGCTCGAAGCAAGGCGAAAGCTTTCCACGAGAAGCCTAAAGGATGGCAATAGATACGCATTGAGTGGATTCAAGCTCTTGACCCCTTTGCTTCTACGGTTGTACAACAATCAGCCTTCACTATGCTTGTGCATTTAGCCATGTGGCTTCAAAGGCTTTTACAGCCCTGACTCTAGGTCATACCAAAAAAACAAGCTCTGAATTCTTGTGTTCCAGGGATCTTTTATTCCAGAGCAACAACCTGGGGATGTTGCCGGTTGTCGAGAAGAACAATGATAGAAAAGTGGAAATAAGTGGGGATCAAGCCCTAGCTTCATTGAATTGGCCGCCATTGGGCTGCGCTGTGAGCCCAAAAAACGCCTCGGCTATGGCCAGGGCACTCGAGGCTATCCATCGACCCGGCTTCAAAAGCGAGACGGTGGGCGCGCGTTGAGCCCCGGGGCTGCAGAGGGGTTGCGATGGCAAAGATGGAACGCAACCAGTCCAAGGGAAGCTTTTAGTCTCCAAATGCTGGGAGCTGTTGATGAATTTTGTTGGGCTTCCATTCTGTTCGGGAGCGGTTGAGTGAAGCTTCCCCAATTACCCCATCCTAGGGGGTTCCCTTCGGTATGCCAGGAAACGATTCCCCTCTCTACATGCAAAATGAGTTTACGGAAAGCAGCCCTGCAAACAGCGGAGACCAAACCTGCAAACGTTTAGTGCCCTAACAGTTAAAGGGTGAGATGTTGCAGGGGTCTTACTTTAATTCGCATTCAGAAAGCCGCGGGGCCTCCTTGGTGTGGTGGTCTCAAATGGCCATCTATCCTGAGGTTGCAAAGGGTCAGCAATCCAATGGTCAACTTTGGCAACTGAGACTCCAGATGGTGGATAAAAAGGAATGGCTGAAATGCTAAACCCCGCCTTCAAGCGGTCCAAACGACACGTAAGGCGGAGCTATTGGCCGGTCGGGTTTCTCTAAGCAGGCTGGATCGTGATCAAGTTGTGATGCTGTCGGGCGCTCATCAATTGGTCGACTGAATCCAAGTCAATGGAATCTCCACCCAAGTGAGCGGCAATGAGAGGACAAACAAAAGAACGTGTGCTGCTTTCGGTCAACATATTTTAAATTTGCATTGCCTACATCAAAGTCCCATGCCACACAAGACAGATATATCCGCATTTTATCGACCTTGACAAGCCCCAACGTATGCAAATACAGCATCCGCAAACACCAAGCGGTCAAACTCTAGCAAGTTCGGAGCAGCGTAGATAACGGTGCTTGGGAAATAACAGCCATTCAGGGTTTCGGGGATATTCGGGATCTCCCTTCTCCATTGACACACGTGCAGAATAGAAACCTCCGCTGGACAATGTTGGAAAATGCCAAGAGAAACCCCTCTCTTGAGGCGCTCCCGCTTTGCCGACGGCAGTCACCCCTGAGTCTCCGGGTAATTTTCGATGCCGCACCGGTGGAAAGTGCCAAAGAGCGGTAAAAAAGTGACAATTTGTGGAATCCACTAGTTTAAGAGCATCCAAAAATATCCAAAATGTAAAGTAGTTCATCTAGACTGAGATTCCGCCACAAGGCGCTGAGGGGTTCCCCCGCCTGGGCTTGCGGGGTGTGGCCTGGTTGCCCTTCAGGACCTGGCGGAGTTCGGATTTGCCTTGACCTGAGAAAACTGCGAATGGCCGGTTCAATTCACGCTGTACCTCCAAAGTCCCCTGGAAAATGAACAAAAAGTCCAGTAGGCGTAGATTCCGGTTAAAACAAAGAGGGGGCATAAATTATGTTCTTGAGCAAAGGGAGGTTTATCAGTCCCATGTAAAGTTCTGCAAGAGGGGGCCAAAAAGAAAACAATCAAAACCACCAGTCCAATTAAGTTGAAAAAGCATCTGACTTGAAGGGTCTCTTGACTTTCAGCAAGCATGGGGAACCACGTCTAAAGGCAATAACTGAGCAAAAAAGGGGGGCTGCAAAAGGAGATTCCTCTCTTGCGTGTGGGGTTCCAGTTTGTGGCCAGGAGGGTAGACATACAACGCCCCTTGCGAGGTTCGGAGGAAGCCGCAGTTTGAATCGTAATTTGCGCAGAATATTCTGGGTGAATGAAGAGGATTCACCCCAGGACTTCCCAAGCTGCAATGGGTGTCATCTTTTGTGAGAATACCCTTTTTGGAGTGGTTCTTAAAGGGAAACCAAATGGGAAACCGGCATTTTTTGTTGGGTCGGGGTCTTGCAAAAAAAGACACTCACGGAGAAGGTCGCATGTAGGTGTGGCTCACTTGCCCGCTTGGGAGCGGGAAATTAAAGGTTCACCTGGGACCTGCCGAATGGAAGAAGGGAAACACCAAAGGGCTTTGGACACCTGGCTGTGGGACAGAAGCGCCCAAAAAGCACTCTGGTAAGTGAAGACAGGGACTAAAACCTGCGGGGTTTGACTTTGACATACCTAACTGACGGGGTTGCTATATTTTGGCCGGCAGCAGTGCGGTATCAGCCCGACTGCAAGCCATATCCTCAAAGTCAAAACAACCAGCAGACGGATTCGAATTCTGAGATCATGAAATATCGACAATGTCAGGGTTGCGAGCCCAAAGCAAAAACTGCAACTGCGACTGTTGTGGCACGCTGCTCGCAACCCAAAACGCAGGACAACGGACTTACAAAGTGGCACCTCAGCCGCCATGCTCAGCCCCCTTCCGGATGGAGGAAGGAGGTTAAAATTAGTTGCCAGGGTTGGGCTGGTTGAACTTGACATTCCTGCAATCGGCCAAGAACCGCTAAACTATTGGCTGAAACTGCAAAGGTGCACCAGGCACCCGACGGACGGCCAACATGAAAATCGCAGATGTCAAAGCAGTCCGATTTATTTGAGCACAGGGCCTACGGCCACAAGCCGGCATGGGTTGAGCGGCATAAGTTTTACACACCAGCCAGTGAGAAGGGGCTGAAGCGTTTACCCCGGTCTGAATAGGATTTCATCCGTCCGAACTTGCGAAATGGATTTTGTCCATCCCTGGTAAGTTCCCCCCCCTAATCGATGATTTGGATTTGTGGTTTGGAGGTGAGCTCAGGGGTGGTTTCTCATTTCCCCTCTGCAAGATTCACGGTTTCACGTCCCCGAAGAAACAAAAAAAAACATTCCAAAAACCACCGGCTAGGGTTACCTGAAGTTTTTGCTTCGGGGGAAGGCGCCTGCCGGACCAGAGCCGCACTGGCGGGGCTGACCAGGTCATGCTCCTCGGCTTCCGGTCCGCGATCAGGGGTGTGAAATCGGGGACCCCGCAGATGTGAGCCTGATCAAAACCTCTAAGTACTCTGCATCCCTTTGGCCTCTTTTTGGGTGCAGGACTGTGCCTTCTTGGGGCTCGGTTTGGCGCCTCCCCCCAATTTTTTGGGCGGCTCGTACCGCTTCAGCAAGAACGCTCTAGCAATTGCCCTGCAAGAGGAAAACATACAAGGCCCCCCTCCAAGACTGCAGGCACATCCAATCCCACCCTTCCGCCTTCCTCCTGTAAGATGGACGTTTCTTGTGGGTCGGTGCCCCCCATCCCGAACAAATCATCGAATTCCTTGTTGGGATCGTACGCCTGATTCCTGGAATTTCGGCAGCTGGGAGTCTGGGAGGACCGGAACTTTTTACTGGAACACTATATCTCTGGATTGTGGATTTGTTTGACCAGGCACAACTGAATTTGTCCACACCAAATTGACTGATGCATGTGGCAAGGAAGGAAAGCCACCTGAAGCAGCCGAATCGAAGGATTCGGGACTCCCGAATCAACGCGCAACAACAGCCCAACAGCCCAACAGTCAGCTCAACAGCCCAACAGCGCAACACAGCCCAACAGCCCACACAAAGCCAAGAGGCCAACCAAACCCTAACCCCTAAACCTGGAAACCTTAAACGCAACAGCGCAAACAGCCCTACAGCTCAACAGCCCAACAGCTCAACAGCCCAACCGAAGCACAACAGCTGGGGACTAACTCAAACCTTATCAAATTACATATACCTCCTTTTGCTGAAGGCGCCGAAAGCAAATCGCCAGTCGTCATAACCATGCTCTCCAAAGACAGCTGAGGAAGATACACAGAATCTCCCTTTCGTGCTTCCTCAGCCATGCACGATCGATGCACGTGGCTAGCTGCTTCCAAAGAGCCGTCTTAAGAAACCTGGCAAAGGGCCGAAGCTCTCTGTGAGTAAGGCCCCACACTCTCCATGTTTTACAATAATTCCAGGATCCGAAATAAGACAACTCCCCAAGTTAGTAAGGGATCCGTGATCTCCTCTGTACTATAGGTCCTTTACCTCAAGAAGAGTCGCCATAAAAGAGGCAAACTGACATGACCTCCTCCCAAAGCTCGACCTCCACACTCGCGCAAGGACATCTACTTGCCTTGGCCCAGGAAGGTACATGGGTCCTAACATGGAGGACCCCTGAAGTGGCTTCTCTTGTGCCCCCCCTTTGGAAACAACCAACAGGGGTTCCCGAAAAAGACAGGACACACCCATATTGTTGCTCGCCCCAGGCGACAAATCGTTGCAACAGTGGGTCGAAGAATCTCCCAATGAAACCATGCTATCAGTCCGTCTATGAGGCACGTTGCCAAAACACAACCTAAGGCGCTCTCGCAGCACATGTGGACCTATTTGCCAATTTGGGCAACATGGATAAGTTTCTCAGCCCGTGGTCAGTTTGCTTCGAGCGTTGTTCTTTTTTCAAAGAAAACCCTAACTACTGAACACATAGTGCGACAGTGCTCAGTTCGACAATGCCCCAACAACTAAGTGGTCATGTGTCATGTGTTCAATCGAGCTCAGGGTTTGCAGTCAGCAAACCTACTGAAGTTGTGGGGGCAATCCCTTTGACAGTCAGGTCAAACATTAGGAAATTCGGGGACAAACTCGGGTTGATAAAATCAAGCCCTCAAGGGTCACGGCTCGGCTTTACATGGACCACCCTGGAATGCAAAAACATAATTGCCCTCTTGGGAATAGGTGGCCTGCTTGCCTCACCAATGAATTGGTTTCTACCCATGGCAATTCTTCTCTTCAGGACAGAGCAGCACTGCACTGCAACGTCCCGTATTGACTCAACGGCTCCATGGTTTTCGACGCAAGTCCCAGAAAGCAGAACGGCTCCAAACATTCTTGTGCTCACCCCACCTTACAAACAAAAAAGCACCGCAGGGGTCCAAAAGGTGACGTTTAAAACAAAGCCAGCTGGGGGGAAGAACTCACTTTAGGGACCAAACGCGTGATGTTCTTGCCACCCTGCGCAAATGGAAAGTCGGAGCTCCGAACTCCGGGTTCTCGGCCTCGCCTGCGCCAAACCTCCGGCTCCTTGAGGATTTGCCGCGCCAGGACCTCCGACGCCTCCGGCACCTTGAGCTCGCTCCTCCGCTGGCCAAAAGCTCCGGGTCAAGCCGAAAAACAACTTGAGGAGGCGCAAAAGAGAACATGCCATTTGGGGCTGTACTCAAATTCGCATTTTTTGTTTTTCCCCAACAGCTGAAAGCTTTGGGGTCTCAGCCCAGATAGGCTCCGGGGTGGTTCGGGGCGACCCTGAGCTAAGGTTCCACCAGTTCCACCAGGGGTTCCACCAGGGTTCCACCAGGGTTCCACCAGGGTTTGACCAGGGTTCCACCAGGGTTCCACCACAGTTCCAGCAGGGTTCCACCAGGGTTCCACCAAGGTTCCACCAGGTTCTGCAAGGGCGGGTGGTTTGAGGTAAGGTTCCACAAGGGTTCCACCAGGGTTCCACCAATTTCTTCGAGTGCGGGTTTGAGGAAGGTTTCACGCGGGTTCCGCCAGGGTTCCGCCAGGGTTCCAGGCTGCGGGGTGGTTTGAGGTAAGGTTCCACGAGGGTACCAGGGTTCCAGCAATTTCTTCCAGGGCTGGGGTGGTCTGGTTTGAGGAAGGTTCCACGAGGGTTCCATCCACGAGGGTTCCACCAAATTTCTCCATTCCAGCACGGTTCTAGCAGGGTTTCACGGGGTTCTGCGAGGGCTGCGGGGTGGTCCGGGGTGGTTTGAGGTAAGGTTGTATGAGGGTTTCAGGGTTCCGCAAGATTCTGCGAGGGCTGAGGTTTCACAGGGTTCCACAGAGCTCTGCAAGGATTCCACATGGGTTCCACAAGGCTCCACAATGCTCCACCAAGGGTGTGTCGTGCGCCCGTCGTCTGAAAAGCCATCGGATCAAGATCGCTTTGCTTATGGGCGGAACACTAAGCAAAACCGAAATCAATGGTTTTTAGCACACTTTCACTGTTTTGTGACTTGCTCACTTGCTCAGGCAAATGTTGGCTTTGTGGCAAATCAGATCACGTCGCTGCGGAACTCACGGTGCAGCAGAGTAAATGCTTGGCATTGCTGCTTGGTGGGCTTTGGGTTCCAACAATTCCACGAGGCTGCGAGGGCTATGAGGTCAGAAGGTTTCCACCAAATTCTGCAAAAGCTATGGGGCAGCCCTGAGGAAAGGTTCCAGCAAAGTTTCACGCTGAGCTCCACGAAAGTTGCGACCGGGCCCAGGTTGGGGCCCGATTGCACTGTCGGGGCCGCCCGATTGCACCGTTTGGGCCCGATCGGCCCCGATTGCGCCATTGCGCCCCGAACGGGGCCCGACCCAGTCGGGCCCCGTCAATTGTACCAAGCTGGCATCGCCTAGTTTTGCTATAGATACAGTTGCAATCCGCGTTGAGCTATAATATAGGTGCCACGGGACGATCGGGGCCCGATTGCACCGTCGGGCCCCGATCGGGCCCCGATTGCGCCGTCGGGCCCTGATCGGGCCTCGATTGCGCCGTCGGGCCCCGATCGGGGCCCGACTCAGTCGGGCCCCGTCAATTGTACCAAGCTGGCATCGCCTAGTTTTGCTATAGATGCAGTTGCAATCCGCATGCTAAGGAAAACCGGCGTTGAGCTATAATATGGGTGGCTGGGGTTGCACCACGGGACGATCGGGGGCCCGATTGCACCGTCGGGCCCCGATCGGGCCCCGATTGCACTGTCGGGCACCGATCGGGCCCGATTGCACCGTCGGGCCCCGATCGGGCCCCGATTGCGCCGTCGGGCCCCGATTGGGCCCCGATTGCGCCGTCGGGCCCCGATCAGGGCGAGATTGCGCTGTCACTCGTAGCTTTGCTTTACAAGGCGGCATCCTCAGCAACACCGGCGGTAAGGACGGTCCGGGGCGTTCCGCGAGGATTCTGGGAGTGCTGTTGGGGATATCGCCCGAGCTTATTTAATTTTCCGGGCGCAGATGTGGCGAACCAAAGGCTGACTTGATCACATTTGGGCTGGCCACGAAAAGGAACTTGAACTGGCAAATACAAATTCAGGAACGCGTAATCGACGGGAGCCATGTTTGAGCCACGGGCCGGGGCCTAAATTGGCATATTGGGCCACCTGTCTGCAGTGATGACCCCCGCCCCATTTTTGGAAGGCAATGGGAACAAGCTACACCCCTGCTTTAGTTGGTTAGTTTCCAAGGCAACCCATGGCCATCGCCAGCGCATGCCAGCGCGGTTGCCCAACACTGCCAACTGCCGGTTAGCTCCGAGAGTCTGCAAGAGGGGATTCACAATGACCACAGAGCCCTTGACGTAGCTGTCCATGCACAGCACCAGCACTGCCCTCAGGGAATTCGGTCAAGGAGGGCAGCGGGAAACCTCATTGCCAGACCCATCCTGTGAGTATATCACCTTGTTTGTTGTTCATTGGCGTTCAAAATGCCGACCGGACAACGCGGGAGGCAGCCAAAATATTATTTCCAGACTGATCCCGTGAAATGTCTGTTCTATGAAGTGTTTTGGCCGCCAGAAGGGCGCAACGTGCCACAGGCCGAGCCCCGGTTGTGCCAGAAGCTGAACACTGGTCGGCCACTAAATTGCTCACCAAGTGCAGCAGTTGGACAGCCAAGTTTGCACACATAGTTGTCCTTTGGTTTTCCTCCTGACCTGCCTAATGTCCTGCGTCGCACCCGGCAACCTGGGTAGCCTGAGTGGACTTTGGGCACAGAACCTCTAAAGGGAGTCCATGCTGCTTCCATGTTAGCTTTGTGGAGCCCGCACTGTACCTTGAAACAAGCAGAACTCAGGACCAGGGACAACTTCCATTTTGCTTGCAAAGAGCCAGCGCAAGCTGACCATGTGGGGTTGTCTCACAACAACTGGACCCCCAGTCAGATCAGCTCACTTGTCTTGCTGTTATACATTCTGCCGGCCCCAAATCCCAGGCTGTCCTGCAAAACAAGCCTGGCTTACTGAGCAAGACTGCTCACATGAAAGCGACCTGCATGGACCCAGGGAATTAACTACACCATCTTAAGGGCCTTTCACTCTGATTTGCATCGGCCCCATTCCCGCGTTTGGAAAGGCGCTTTGACAGGTTTACTGAGGGTAACCTGGAACTTCACTTGGTGTGCGCGGGGAGGGCATTGGATCCTTGCGCATGCCTCAAGTTCCAGCCAAAAGCCAGGGCCCCGGCCCTTTTGCTTCCAGCTCAGCGATGGGATCCTTGCAACCTCCGCAGCGGGATCATTGCTCTTGTTCAATCACGAGCAGCTCATTGCCCTACCACGTTCAAGCAAAAGGGTCTGTCTTTTTTGGAGGGTACCTGTTTCTGGTTGGCTTTTAAGGGACACCCAAAGGAACATCACCATGTTGGGGGGATTCCCCAAACAAAGACACACCCAAACAAAGGCAGGGATTTCCATCGCCCCCTTCAGCATATACCAATATGTACGCGTGTAAATGTATGTATGTGTGTATATATATATATGTGCATCTATGGATGCACTTATACAGTTATATATAATATAGATCCATTTTGTAGATGAGAGTACCTAGTCACTATCAAATCATTGCAGTTCCCATGCAACCATTGCACCATTCAAGGGTATGTCAAAATAGCCGTGAAGCCCACCCCTGCCCCCCACTACCCCTCCAAGTACTCGGTTTTGATTGTGGCTCATATGGTGGGCCTTTTTTGGCCCTCTTGGTTGACCTTAGAGGGGAAACAAAAAGGACTTCAGCCCTTTTGAGGTCCGCCAAGAAAGGGACACTCGGATCTTTCGAGGGTTCCCAGTTGAAGCCACCAAAGAAAGCATGGTACCCTCCTTGCCGCGTTGGAACAGGGGTTCCTTAAAGGAAGGATCTGAAACCGTCTAAAACCCTTTACAAGGGAATCCTCGCAGAGGTGATCTTCGGAACTGCTCAAATGGCACTGTGTGAAAAGAGGGGGATCCTATAAGCAGTTGTCCTTTTGGCTTCCCTTCAAACCAACCTGCAAGATGCTTGCAGGGCTGACATGCGTTGGCCAGTCTGAGTACCTCTAGCCCTGGAAAGGGGGCCCTCGAAAAGTCACAAGCCCAAGCCTTGCGCCCAAGGCACCGGGAAAGCTCCAGAGCCCGCCGCTACGCAGGAAGATGCAGCTGCAGGAGGATGGCACGTTGGGCATCGACAGGAACCTGTCAAGTCACACCTCTCACTCCCTGACTGCGTTGTGTTTGGGACGAAAATAGCCCTGTGCCCCCAAAAGTATGACATCTAGGAACTCAGGAGTGAGACTTGAAAATAAAATGTGCTAACCTCTCCTCAGACTGGGGGACTGTACCCCACAAGGAAGTTCCCCTGCTGCAGCAAGGTAGGTGGGAAAAAAAAGAGTTCCCGCCTTCTGTGACGCTAGGCGGGATTCCCACCCTCATGACTACTGACTGCGAATATGTAGCGCGGACTGCTCACCATCGCGGAAAGCGGCAACCTCAAACCCATTGCCGTTTCTGAAGAACTTGGGCATAAAGGCTTAGCCGCTTAGAACCTCTGAGTGCAACTAAGCCCAGTGATTGAAAGGCCCGGTTGCGAACGGTCAGCATACCTGCACCACAACACCCCCCACTCGATAGACCCGCTGAGGCAAGTCGCAATGGCTCGAACCACGCCGCTGAAATCGGGACTTCCGAACACAGACCCTGCGTGAAGCGTCTGCGCGGGGGTTCCAAAAACGTCGAAGGGCCGTGAAAGAGATTTCAGGAGCTGAGAGTCTCGACCAATCAACACATAGGATCATATGGGTATCTGTCAAGATAGAAGCCATCAGTGGACAGCAGGTTTTAGTCCTTGGTTCCATTTGCCAGGTTTCCAAATGTGGGTACCTATTTTGGACCCCCACTGCCACTGACTTTGTCACATGTGGACATACCGACTTGGGCTCCAGGCTTGATGGCGTTGGAGTGGCCGAAAACCTGTCGGTATGCGTGGGGTCAAAGGGGACGCCCACTCTTCAAGGGGCTCTGCGGTATATTGCAGGGGCACCAAGACTTGATCGGTTTTCTGTTGGTTCCCTCTGAACACTTCCCGCTTAGGAGCTCCCATGCACTAAGTCTTGTGACCAGGCTTTCAGCAAGGACATGAAACCAAAACTGCTTAGTCACGGGGTCCCTCGAAGCACTTACCCTCAAAAACCCCAGCAACGACCCCAACCAGCCCCCCTCAACACAGCTACACCACCCAAAGTGAATCCTAAACCGACCCTAAAACTACTACCAGCCAGCCCAAATCCTGGCCTAAACCCATTCTGTTCTAAAACAACTTGATCAAATAAACAAGCACCCACCAGAAACCTGACCCGAAATCCATCCCAAACAAAGCCTAAACCCTTTCCTTATGCCAGATTAAACTGGCCAAAGCAACGCCAAAACCACCCAAAGTCACACAACCCTAAGCCCATCCTAAGCCCATCACTTTCTTCCCACAGAACAAGTCAAAAGGTTCAGCTTCCTTGGGCATTCCCCCGCCTTCTTGGTCTTCAAGGCCGAAGGCCAGCTATCCCACTGGGCCTTTACCCGCGCAGCGGCGCTCCCGTAGGGCTCCGGCACCTCTACGCTCTCCTGGCAATCCGCTCAAGCGGATTGGCCCATGGCTTTAACCTCCCAGCTCCACATCAAAGCTTCGAAGTGCTTCCAGCAAATTCCGTTCCAATAATTCTGTGGTTCCGCTTCCTTTTGGACCTGTGGGCCCACTTCAATGCCTGGGGGCTGCTTCGCAAAAAGTGCCAACTGCTGGCATAACCCTCCCCCCACCCAGGGGCGGTTGTCAATAAACGGCCCAAACATGAAACACTGGTGCCGCCTAGTGCCACTGTGCCGGCATTCAAAGAGAATACCCAACAAGAGCCCCAAGTGCCCTAATCTCGGCATGGTTTTGACAACCTCCCCGTGGTTTCCCTTGAAACGGAAGCCAGGGCTGGTTCCCACTTGCTTGCTCCTCGCGCCAGAGCGCCATGAGCTTCTCGCGGAGCACGTGGAGCTTTGCCTTAAATTTGAGCACACGCGGTGGCCCACTGGAATTGACGAGAACCAAAGACCAGTAGTGAAGTACCAATAACAGGTTTTGGAGTAGAAAGACCCACCAGCGACTAAAATATATACGCAAAAAACTGAACTACCAAACACAAGCAACTCTGAAACATACCGCGAGCAAGGAAAACTCATTTGAAGACCCCATTAAAAAAAGGGTCTGGTGCTTGGGAAACGACGCAAAACCAACAGACCAAAGTTGCCGCGCAGTGGTAGATCATCAGCTGCCGCTCCAGTATCAGCTGATCCTCCGCCTCGGTCTTTCGGACGGACCTCCACCCCACACTCCACACCCAAGGGTGTGTCTTTTTGGAGGGCACCCGTGCTTGTGTCAGTTCCAACGAAAACCAAAAGGGAACCATCCATGAACACAGTGACCGAGGTAGAATCACAGAACCCCTCTTTTACAAAAGGCCACTGAACTGGCAACAATTACTCGTCCCTGACCGTACATACTTTTTGAGCTCCAGCTACCATCCTGGACAATTGTTGTCTTTGGGAAAATGGGGCCCCGTACCCCAGGGGCAAGTGATTTCCCCCATGGAACGACGGGACAAACAAAAGCGGGGGTTCGCACTCACTTTCCCAAAGGCGGGAAAATACTTAGCAACTTACTTCACATTAGCATGGTGATGTTTTTAGAAAACCTTGCTTTTGGTTGGGTTTGACAACCTGTTAGAGGATCGCAACCCTGTCTAATCATGGACGAGAGAAAAAAGGCCAGCATGTCGATCGTTCCGGGCTACTAAGGCAAGCGTGGCGCCCTTGTCAGTGTTTGAAGGGAAGCCATTTAAAGGGAAGCAAACTCAATGAACAAGCAAAACTGTTGGAAAAGGGAAGCTCAGCTATTCAGCCTTGTTGCCCCTCTTAGCTCTAGCTAAGCTTTCCGCAGGACATGAAAGCCAGCTTTTGGTCTAAAAACACCACTCCCAAACACGGGTGGGGCTTTTGGTCCAGGAAGCGTGGGAAAGCGAGTCGATGGTCTGTTAGCCTTTGCGCGTGGAGCACCCCTCTGAAGCGGCCAACTACCTATATAAACCACTAATAACCAAATACACATCAGGCACATTCCCCCCCCATATATGCAAATCAGCATGTGTATTAAAAAAAAAAACTCTATATATACCATGAGTATACAGTATACATATGTATATATGCAAATATACATAGATATATACACCCGTATTTACGATATCTACATTTTCACACGTGCATACATAGTTACACAGAATATATCTATACGGGCTACCAAAGATACTTACCCAAAGCTTTTATTTTCTTTGGGCTTGTTAGTTTTGCTGGGCTGTTCAAAATCCGAGCGTCGGCCAATCCGAACTTCCATCATCCGTATTGCAAAGCCACTAAACATGGGAGCCCTTTCGTAAGGATGAAGCCCAGACTGAGCTTCTTCTCAAAGGGGACCCTGCAAGCGAGATTCAGTCCCGGCTTGTGTGCCTTGAACAGGTGACCCTCTCGGGGCCAGCCACAATTGGACTGGGAATCCAGAACTTTGGCAAGGGACGAGCTTTCCCTCTAGGAACAGTCTTCGACCTCGCGAGAACCATCCGATGCTTTCCGGCACGGCGCCATGAGCCCTTGGCCTCGGTGCGGGCCGGCCCCAAATCTGCCACTGCCTGACAAAAGCCTTATACAAGGAGAACGATGGAGGTGCTTTTGACATCTTTTGACCGTCTTGCGGACCAGTTCGGCATACCTCTAACAGCCGCACATTTTGTCCGGTAAGGCTTGTTCAAAAAATGGCTACCTTGGCTTGGAGAAGGGGGATTCAACCTTTGGCCGTGCATGATCATGCATCGCCACTGAAATTGCGGGCACACAGGTAAAAACACCAGCATGGGAGCTTGCATCTTCCTGGGTGTAGCAATATGCGGTACCCTGGTGCCAAAAAGCGTACGTCCGTGGGCATTTGTTCGGAGAAACCTGCGTGCGTTGTTGGAATCTTAAGACACTTACATCATCGCGGACCAACTCGCAGAACCATGGCAATGACAAAAAAGACAAACTATAGAGGATTCCTCATTGTGCGTAAGTCACCTGGAATTAAGTATCAATGTTGCCAGTAGTGCCAAATTCCCTTCAAAACCAACAGGAAGAAATAACAACTCTTAACCGAACAAATAGAAGGACTTTGTCACTAAAAGGAGGACCACCGCTGACTTGTACGGTCCTCACTGTCGGTCCACTATTGACACTAAACAAATGAACCCCGCCCACCCCCGGAACAACACAAAACAACTCACCACCCACCAATGCCTCCCGCACTCCCCCCAATGAGAAGAAGTATCAGTATATGAATGGATAAAAGACATCAACAAATAGATAAACAAACAAACCAACAAATGAATAAGCAAATAGTTGAGCACTCACAAAAACAAAAGATCGACGGCAAGAATCAAAGGAATGGAACAAAATAACTGAAGAAGACACGGAAAGTTAAAGAAACACCAACAGAAAACATCGAAAAAAGGCAAGACCTCACCCCCCCCCCGTCTGGGGTCTGGGTGGTTCATCGCCAGGCGGCTGCTGAGAACTTCCCTCACCAGCGTGGCGTAGACTTGCTCCCCCACTTCCTGCGGGGTCGCCATGGATGGCTTGACCCGGTTCAAGCGTGCACATGGGCGTGGCGTGTTTGGTGGAATAGGACCACCCAAAATGGACCTCGGTGTTCCTGCTGATTTTCCATGTGTTTGAAAGCAGCAAACTTGGGGCCCCAATTTGGCATGGGGATGACTCGTGGGATTCACAAGTGCGGGCGATTGCGGGCTTGGAGAGGGGAATTGGACCAGAAACAATTTTGCCACTGAGCAACTTGGTGACAGGAACGTGGTCGAGGAAGCCAAGCGGGGCCCATGTGGAAAACATGTAGCTACCCTTTGCAATGCCAACCAATACAAAAGGAACATCAAACAATATGGGCTAGCCTGACCTGCTTAAATGACTGGCCCGAAAACATCAAACGTGGTTGGCAGTTACAATAACTCATGAAGGAAGCAGTCAACAGCAGTTTGAGGTTTGCGAACTGAACAGCGTATAGACCTGACTCAAAAGGACAGTGATGACGTCCAGAGATGAGCCCCTGGCATGATGTCTTTTGAATGGCTTGGAAAGGGATTTCAAAAATAAAACCTATCCAGAATAGTGTCAGCCTTTCAAAGTACCCTTTCAAGTGGCTCCACCGACAGTTGTCCGTGCCTCCATCGGTGATGCCATGCCTGGCAAGGCGAACATCCGTCCCTGAGGGTGCACCGGGCTTCCTCCATTCACCAGGGAATCGGCTAATCTATATTCAGTGTATTGTGTATATCAAACATATTCATATATCCGATATATACATTGCCATATATATATATATATATACATATATTTCCATACATATAGTTCTACCTTCATATACTTCTGTCTATATATATATATACTTATTTATTGTGATATATTGTAATATGAAACTGGAGATGCAAATATGTGGTATATGCTTTGGAGCCATTGCGGGGGAACACCCTCAAGGATGCATTGCAACGCAAACACAACTGCTAGCATCCAGCTCCCCAGCCATGCGAGCCTGCCAAGCTTCGCACACGGAATCCCCCCCGTGTCTTGAGCCGGAAGGCGGATTGCAAATGGCGGATCTACCCTTGGCGCACCAAAAGGCAAAGAGATCTGTCCTCCTACGGGTGGAAACAACTATTGAGAGACACGAGCAGCATGCCAAGGTGCCAGCCTGGCCGAACACCTCCCATTGCTCTTACCTCTTGTCCGGGGGCCTTCCGCGTCGAAGTTCAAATTATCGCTGGAGGACTGACCCTCTAGCCATGTTTGGGCAAAGCGCGGGCCGAAAACACGTCAGAGGGCGGCGGCCGAAGCCTTTAGGGGCAAGGGCGAACTTCTGCCAAAGGCTGGGGCAGGGGGTGAACAAGAACCAATATTGAATGGCCTCTTTGCCGCAAAGAGATAAAGCAGCTACCTCAAAGCCTTGCAAGGTACGGCCTCAAACAGCAGACAACCACAAGCAAGCATTTCGAGTGGGTAGAGTGCTGCCGGGCTTCTACTGAGTTACCGCTATACTGACTGGTTGCGGAACAATATGGGACGTGACGCGTCACTGCTGCAGTCACATTACGCACAACGGGCCCTTTGCCAAAGAGTGTTGCTTTCGCAGGTGCTTGCAGAAAATGCAGACATATGCGACCACAACTATTCATGCTTTACAAGACTGTTCACAGTGCCTTCCAGCTTCTCAATGCTAAATCAATCCCGCCGCAGCATGTAACGACTCAAGCAAACGGGAACAAGTAAGCCGAGGCTGTGGTCCAGCCGGCTGGGGCAATGAGTCAAACTACCTTGGCAAAGCCAAGCTTTCGTATTTTTAAACTGGGCTGTTCAAAATGGAGGGTTGGTTGGATCCTGATCCATAACCCCTACAGCAAAACGGAATGACCCGTTCCCGAAGGATTGCCTTCCAGACGCTCGAAACTGGGCCCCGGCATGGTACTCCAGGCCTCGGCGTCTCAGCTCCGAATGGGCTGAGCAAATTCTGCACGGAACAAAGAAAAAACAGCTTTGTGGTTGGTTGGTTGGTTGGTTGGTTGGTTGGTTGGCTGGCTGGTTGGTTGGCTGGTTGGCTGGTTGGCTGATTGGCTAATTGGCTGATTGGTAATCAAAAGAGCAAGAAACCCCAAACGCGCGCCGAAGGCTGCGCCCTGAACAAAAAGAGGTGGATTGACCGTGGTTAATCCCTCAGCGGTTCAGGGGGTTGTCTCTAAACTCTAGTTCCGCACTCAGCGCCCTTTTTCAGTGAGCGCTTGAGCCAAACGGCGTTTGCCGTTTGACAAGTCTGTCATGTCATGCAACCCTCAACCTAAACCAAAGTGGCCTCATGCAAACCTCACGCCAGTGAACACACAACTAGGCAAGTTACCATGCCTTTGGGGGCAAAGGGGTCGTTATTTCTTGACTCCCCCCTCGCCGTGTGCACTAAGGCAGGGTAAGCTTTTGCTTTGGAGCGCGATACGCTGCTCCCTGGTCATCAAGGCTTTAAAAGGATGAAGGATATTTTGGCACTTTTAGTACTCATAGCACTGCTTTCGGAATGACTTTCTACTTTTTGATGTTGAATCGAGTATCTTCTAGCTCTTCTGGGAGGTCTGTGCGCATTCCCAGGAGCCTCAAGGCGTGATCCCACTTATGTGGAGGCAAAGCCTTGGTAAAGATATCGGCAGCTTGGAAATCGGTCTTCACATATTCAAGCTCTACTCCAGTGCCTTCCTGTAACTGTTCTGCAAGGGATGCTAGGTTAACCCTATGTGTCCTAGAAATTGATCGCAACTTCGAAGAGTGCCCTTTCCTTGCAACCAGAATAGTAGCTTGATTGTCTTCATGGATCCTGAGGGTCATTGGGCGACCCAATAGTCGATCCCACAGACTAAGTGTTGGGTCCCTCCTGATACAAAGAAAATGCTAACGACACAATCTCTGCTTCTGTAGTGGAACGCGACACAGAAGTCTTGCGCTTGCTAATCCATGCTAAGGGGAAGTGGGAATTCGGACCTTTCAGGGCGAGAAACCCCCCTGACGTGGACTTGGCCCCCTCCTCTCCTGCAAAGTCAGCGTCGACGTAGAGCGCAAGATGCAGCTCTCTGGGATCGTCTTGAACTGTGCCAACCAACCTGTGCGTTGTGGTCGTGTTAATGTAAGCTATTAGCCTAGCCAACTGCCTATCATTATTACGCGACCATTTTTGAACGCACGTTGCAAGATCCCCGATGGGCTTGATTATGTCTGGACGTGCAAGACGTCCCAACCACAAGGCCTTCATCAAGATTTTACAAGCGGCTGAGCTCAGTTCACCTGCTTCGGCATCATCTTGTGTTGGCAATGACCCTTCTGGACAGAATGGGGTCAATGCCTTGCGGAGCTTACTAATCGGCTGACCTGAAATGGAGACATATAGATCAACAGTTTGCTTGGCGTAGTCAACCATATCAAAAGCCATTGCGTTGGACAGCGCGCCAAAGGCTGCGCTCTCGGCTGGATTAGGCTCGCACTTCGGGGCGTTAATGATGACATGATTCCTTCCCAAAACACGATATATCGGTTCTGGGGGTTCAATATCAACACATGACATCAGCTTTTCCCAAAAGGGATCATGCTGCTCTGCCGGCCCTGAAAGTGTTAGATCATCCACATAAGTGGATAGCATTAAGCCGGTTGAGGGGAAGTAAAAGTTTCCTGGAAATTCTTGGATCTCCTCTCCGGTCTGCTCCTTCAAGATCTTCTTGAAGTGCTGCTCCCATAGCCCCCCCGCGTCGGGGTGACCGTAGAGTGCTTTTACTAGAAGGACTACCGGTTTTATAAACTTTTCTTTCCACCACTTCGGACGAAGTTCCGGCGGCAATGATATCCACGTCTGATGTTGAGATCGAAGTAGGGCCTGGATATATGCCTTTACGGCGTCTGCCGCCGTGGTTTTGTGACCTGGCAGTGAGCCGTAGGCAAGGCAGTTGTTCAAACCCTGAACGGACGTAGGGTTGGCGCCGAGTTCTTGATAAACGGCCGCCGCCCCATATTCGTCCCGCGCACAGTCCCCTCGGTATACTATACGCCCCTTCACTTTCTGTAGATGCTTTGCTAGCTCAAAGAATTTGATGGAGGCGATGGTCATTAGTTGCCCGAAGTGGACTTTAGTGTGCGTCCGTCGCGCTTCAGCAGCGACCTCTCCTTGCTCTCTCACGGTGCTGAGATCCCAGACTCCCGCATTACCTAAGCCGTCTGCTTCTTCCTTTATGGCCTGCAATGCCTCGGACGAGGCAAGCATTTCTGAACGTGAAAGAAGTTTTGTGACCATGGCGGCTATGTCGGGAGAAGTCTCCTGCTTTGGAATTCCCTGAATTTCCCTAACGAGATTATCCAAGTCAAAGAGTTCTTCAAAGAATCTGCGGGATGTTGGATCTGATTCAACCACTGACGCGAGAGCCCCAACACCCGAAAGTGCGGAGGTATGCTTCAAGGACTGCTCCTTTTCCCGATGCTCCTCTTGCACGATGACAGCCTGGACTGGCATTGCAGGCGCGCATGGTGTTGCGACATGCGGATATAACGCACTAGCGATTATCTTACACATTTCTTGTGGATAAAAGGCGGTGCGTGCAGTGTTGCTACCTGCGGCCTGTGCATGCTTGAAGGAGTGTTGGTGGGGGCATGTCCTATTCTGGAACCCATCATGAAGTTCCTTGGATGTGGTCATGAGACGCCACGGCTTCTTGATGGGGGTTCCTTCCTTGTCAGTTAGACCTACTGCACACCCGTGGAAAGTCACTGAGTGGGAGCGAGACGCATGCTTCTCGAAGAATGCCTTTACGTCGGGGCGCTCCCATCCCTCGCAGTCGCGAGGCCACTCGAAAGTGACGTGACCCTCTTGTTCTATCACTACTTCGGCGTGCTTTGTGAACCTTGCGAACAACGCCTCCGATCTTTTAACCTGTGCACGGAGATACTGCTTGTACTTGTTGCCATACTTATGGACATTTAGCCTTTGCCATGGCGACCCGGAGGTGCACGGAGTGGCTGCCCACATGTTAGGCTTGCTACAAGACTGCAACTGAGCGGTCAGTTGCTCATCCCCTTCATTGGTTTCAAGATCGATGCGTTCTTTAGCCAGTCTCACGTGGGGAATGCCCAATGCTTGGTGCACTGCTCCCATGGTGGAGTCACTTGAACATGCATACTCGAACATTACAGGCATAGAATTTCCCCGCGCGATACGCTTGCGGGCCCTCTTATTCCCTACGGAAAACTTTTTGCATGGCTCCCTTTTGGAACATGGCATGCCGAACACAGGCAGAGTCCGAGCCTCCCTCTTGGTGAAGGAGTCGGCTACGTGGCACGTGAGTGACGTGGAGGTTGCAGTGGTTGTTGTCACCGCCGCGCCAGTTGTGGCTGCAGGCGGCGCGGTTGGAGGAATCCCCCCTGGCCGAGACGGAGCTGGCTTGCCGCGAAGAGCATCATCATGCTCTTCGGATGCCCTCAGTGCTTTCTCGAGCTCATCGGGATCAGATAGATCTGCCTTTTCAAGGCGGGAAAGCTCAAGTGCCTTTTTAAGGTCGGCATCGTCTTCTTCGAGACGTGCCTCCTTGGCTGCATGAACTGGGTCAATCGCTTCGGAGGGGCGAAGTGACCGCTCTACCTCGACGGCAGCCGAGCGCTTGGAGCGCTCCTCGGCTTTCTCTGTATCGACAAGCCTTGCGAAGCGGCGTCGACATTCGGGGGTATGGTACCGGGTGCGCCCGGTACAACCTCGACAACCTGGTGTTTCACGGAACCGGATTATCCGATCCACAGTGATGTACACGCCTCGCGGCGTGCCTGGAGCGGGAGTCGGCGGTGCAGCTACTTCGCTAAACGGAACCTCTTTAAGAGCGACTTCTGGGAGCTCACCCTCGGCTTCCCCCGTCCGCAGCGCCTTGTGGGCTGCTGCCGCAACGGGGAAGCAAGGCTCACCTTCTTCAACGAAGAGTTCTGCTTCCGGGACATCATGCACTACAATCGCTCGACGAGTCCTAAATTCTTGATAATCTAGGACCTTGACCACATGGCGATACCGAAGGCCTGCGTCAACCCTCCAGCCCAAAAACAAAGCAGGTGCCAAGTTGGGTTCTAGAGTGCGCTTATTAATGCCCTTTTTACGGTAATAGACAAGCTGACCAAAGCAATGCCTAATGCCATCGAACTTCGACTTTGTCAAGGCTTCCCATTGGGTCTTAGCCTTGTCGAATGTTGCAGGTCTGTCGAATGACATGGAGAGGCACGCAAAGGGGTAGGAGTGAGTGTGTAGATCGTATGGCAACCCACTCTGGAGGTGGATGGATCTGCAACATTCCTTTTCTTCCCTAATGTCCCTTTCCAACTCGGCATTGTGGGGCCATCGGTTCGGCAGCGAGGTTTCGGGTGTTAATCCGACCTCATGAGCTGCCGCTTCAAGCTCTCCAGCTTCATCCATTTTGACCAGACATGTCGGAGAGAGCTCGTTGGCTTTCAAACCTAGGAAGTGCCTTAGATTTTTGGAATGGGCTGCTGTGTCCCTTTTGGATACAGGATATGCAATCCTTGCTCCAGAGAAAACATCCCTGATGACGTGGTGAGATTTAATCCCTCCGACTCCAATGCCCGCATGTTCATCTCCTTTCGCAAGGATGACACTGTCAGTGGCAAGCTGTTGAAACGGGGCAGTAGGATTGTCGATCCCGTCATCGGCACGACCATCGGGTTTGCGAGCAACACGCGCTGCGGTGTTCTTAGCAATCGCACATATCCGACAGAATGGATTCTTTGGGAAGTGTGATCGAAGGTGCTCGGGAGAGTTGGCTGCTGCCCGGAGTACCCTCTCATCGCTTGGCTCGCCATCGGCTAGCTCTGCAAGCGGCACCTCATCGTCCCGGTGTGGTGGGACTGGCGGTGCTTCTGGCGGTGGCATCGGAGGAGGTTCTGCTTCGAAGAGTTCCCCATCCGCAACGGAAACGGCATCGTCTCCATCCACCGCCGCGCCTGGACTGGCTGCGGCCTCGACGGGCTGTAGATTGGATGGCTGATCAGCAAGCTTTGGGATGACGGTTTCGTCATACTGGGGCACATATTCTACAACACGAGTTGCATTGATGCGAGCTCGGCGTGGGACCTTGATGGTGCATCTTGAGATGTCATCGGGTGGAACGAGATACCCTGGGCATCGGCTATTGATTTAAATCAATGGGAAGTTCATGTTCTGAATTGATATTGATTTTTGTCATTTCTATTGATTAAATCAATATTTGAAGTATGTTGTGTTTTCCCAAATTCTGTTGATATTAATTTGTCATTTTCATCTTGCTTTCTATTGATTTTTTTTTGACAATTCTATTGATGTGAGTTTGGGTCCTGTGCCTCTGGAACTTGGGCTCAAATCCTAGAATGCTTGTGCACATGGGCAACCCTTGATAAAAGGGATTGCTTGCCAGCGCCCTTGGTAAAAGGTATAGTGCCCTTGGTAAAAGGTCACTAGTGCCCTTGGTAAAAGGGTCATGAGTGTTGGCAAAGGTGGGGCCAGGCACACCCCCAAACCTCACATAGACCCAGGACTGCTCCTCAAGGAGATTTCCAAGCACTCAGGCTTGATTCAAGATCTTGGCAGCTATGAAAAAATCTCTAGGTCACAGGCATGTGACCCAAAAGGCCTGTGGGTCTGCTTGCCCTTGCTAAAAGGGCTGGTTGAACTGTCACCCATATGTGAGATTCATGGGGCTTGCCTCAGGCAAGCTATGTTTCAAGTCTTGCTGGGTGAGCCCTCCTTGAACAGCACCAAATGGAATGGATCAGTGTGGGTGGGGCTGAAGGTGGAGCGAATAACAATCCTCCTGTCCCACATGAGGCGGCTCCTGGGGCAAAATGAGATGCAAGCATGTGCCTCCAAGCTGACTGGGGCTGAATTCCTGCAGTTGCAGGAAGTTGTGAAGATGATCCAGCAGAAACAGCAAGTGGCAGCAGACCCCACCCTTGCTGAAAGGGAAAAAGGAAACCCCACCCTTGTTGAAAGGGAAAAAGCAGACCCCGCCCTTGCTGAAAGGGAAGCATCACACACACCCCTTCCTGAAAGGCCAGAAGACGCCAGAAAGCTCAAGAAAGAGGTTTCTGAGGCAACTGTTGATTCTGAAGGCTTTCCATTGGCCTTACAAACGCCTGACAAAAGCCAAAGCCCCTTGGTAAAAGGGGATGGGGTGGACAAGGGGGGGAATGATGCAACCCTACAGCAGCCACCCTCTTTCAAAAGGAGGAGGAAAGGCAGCTTAGCAACACAACCAGCAGCCACAGAAGAGGGTAAACAAAGGTTAAAAGATGCCTTGGGCATTGGCAAGGCCAAAAAGGCAAAGACCAAAGCAAGGAACCACAAAGCAAGTTCTTCCACAAAACCCTTGGTAAAAGGGAAAGGCTCCAGAAAGAAAAAGCCATTGGTAAAAGGTGCAAAGCCCTTGGTAAAAGGTGCAGCTGTAAGAAAGCCATGGGCAAAGCTCTATGTCACCCAAACTGCAAAGCCACCATGGAGAGCTTACATAACAGGCACTACAGACCCAAAGGGGAAGCCAAAACTAGTTGTGGAAACAACAAACAGGAACCATCCAAAGTACAAAGAGATCTTGCAGAACATCAAGCAGCAGTTGCAAGAGGAGCACCTCACAAAGGAAGAAGCTCTGGAGTTGAGGGCAAGCCTCTACAAAACACACCCTTGCTAAAAGGTGACAATGTGAAAGTTTTAATGGCATCACCCTTGGTAAAAGGGAAGGGTTACCTGTACAGCTATACCCTTGGTAAAAGGGGCAGAGCACAGCAGCTTGGTGTCAAAAACAGTGTTGCCCCCTCCCCCCCCCCCCCCCAGGGTGAGACACATATGTTGTTTTTTTGTTTGTGCCCCAAGGGTAGTTTAAATGGACTGCCTTCTAATGATGCCCAAACACATGTTCACCTGTCATTTTTGAGGGTTCCCTGTCAACATGTTTTTTTCTTGGGCAGTGATGCCACATCCTTGAGCCAAAGACCCTGCAGCCATTTGCATATGCTCAAGCTTGCGTGTTTGCTAGTTTTTTGCTGTCCTTGGTAAAAGGACCAGCCTTGGTAAAAGGCCAATGCCTGGCTACACATGGCATGGCTACACATGGAACAACAAAGGCAGGCCCTCAGGCACTGGCACAGTGAGCAGGGCAAGAGCAGAAAAGTTCAAGAAAAAGGGCGAAGAAAGAGTAGCCAGAGAAAAAGCTGAGGCTGAGGAAAAGGCCAGGCAAGAAGAGCAAGAACAATCTGCACCCAGCTCCCTTGCAAAAAGGGAAGAAGAGAAGCCTGCAGGGCCCAGCACCCTTGATAAAAGGGAAGAGGGGCAGCCCAGCTCCCTTGCTAAAAGGGAAGAAAAGAAGCCTGCAGAGACAAGCACCCTTGATAAAAGGGAAGAAGAGAAGCCTGCAGAGCCCACCCTTGTTAAAAGGGAAGAGGGGCAGCCAGCTGCATCCAGCACCTTTCTTGAAAGGGAAGAAGAAAAGCCTGCAGAGCCCACCCTTGATAAAAGGGAAGGGGAACAGCCAGCACCATCCACCCTTGTCAAAAGGGAAGAAGAAAAGCCTGCAGAGCCTAGCCCCCTTGATAAAAGGGAAGAAACAAAAGAGCAGCAAGCTCAAGACAAGGAGCCAACAAGTGAGGCTCTTGGCAAGGCCCCTTCAAAGAACAAGCAGGCAAAGCACCAACAGCAAGAGGCCCTGGTCCTTGGCCCCAGCCCTGCCCAAAAAAGCAAAGAGCTTGTTGCAGATGAGTCCCCTTTGGAGGACTCTGTTGACTGGGGCACCTCCTCCTCAGAAACAGAAAGCTCCAGCACCCCTGCAGCCAAGCCCCAGGCAAGCAAAGCCACCCTTTGTAAAAGGGTAAGTGTGTTCAGCCCTGAGAGGCAAGCCCAGCCTACCCTTGAAAAAAGGGCAAGAACAAACACGGCCACAACCCCTGCAACAAAGAGAAAAGCCCTCCTTGATGAAAGGAGGGAACCCCCAATGTGGCGGCTGAAAAACGCCCCCAAAGCCAGTGTGGCAGTGGACTGGCACAATGTCATTTGCTGCAATGATGTGGTGCCCTCCAGCTCCATCAATGCCTTGGAGAAGCTGGACCTTGCTGGGTATACAGTCCACATGGTGTCCTACTGTGGCCCTGCAAGGGAACAGCAAGTGAGAAAAAAGCTTGCTGAATTGAAATTCCGCTTTGCCAGTGTTACCTTTACAAGGAGCCGGGACAAGTCAGGGGGCAAGGGTGAATGGTGCCAGCAGCACAGGGTCGAGGTCATCTTTGATGACTCCATGGAGGTGCTGAATGACTGCTGGGCCAGGGGGCTCTGGGTGTATTGCATCCAAACAAACTACAACAGAAAAAGGTGGAATTATGATTCCTACCCCACTTTGATGGATGCTGTGGAAAAATTCCTGGAGACAAGCTCCTAAAACAAAGGGCTGGCACCACTTCCCTTGATAAAAGGGATGCCTTCCATTACCCTTGTTAAAAGGGAATTGCAAATGGCCCCAACGCAAGCTGCCCTTGATAAAAGGGAGAGTGGTGGAACCTACACCCCCTTGATAAAAGGGAAGCCAGCTGAGCCCTCCCCCCCTTGATGAAAGGGTGAAGTTTGGCCAAAATGGCTTTTGCACCTGCAGGCTTTGGGCTGTGGCAAAAGTGCATGTGCTCAGGGAATGGGCAGGGTCAAACAGTTTCAATTTTGCAACTGATCCCTTTTCTCAAGGGTGCAAGGGTGCTTTTTTCTAGGGAATGGGCAGGGCTTCTGGTCAAACAGTTTCAATTGTGCAACTGGTCCCTTTTCTCAAGGGTGCTTTTCTCCAGGGGTCCCTTTGGGGCTTGGGTTGGGGGAACCTTTTTTTTTTCTGAAGGGTGTCAATACCATTTTTGGGTTGGGGTTGAATTGGGAAGCCCTTCTCTCAAGTGATTCTTTGGGATTGGGAGTGGGGGGTATGACACATGTCTCCATTGCCAAGGTGCCCTTTTACCAAGGGCAGAATTGCAACTTGCTGTAGTTGTAGAAAAGGCAAATGCCCTTGATGAAACTTGTTTTTACTGGTGTATGTGGCTAGCCCTTTGCAAACAACACAGTCACCAGCATGGAATCTCATGTCATTGTGGCAGTTTCCAAATCCAATGTATGAAGGAAACCAAATCCACAACTTTGATCAATGTTGGTCAATTTTGGTCAAATTTGATCAATTTTGGTCAGTTTTGGTCAAAACCATGGTTTTGATCAAATTTGATCAAATTTGACCAACATTGACCAAAATTGATCAAAATTGATCAAAATTGATCAAATGTGGCCAGGCTTGGAAACCCCACACACGTGGAACATTGTTTGTGCACCGCAGCTTTCCCACCTGTCAAGCTTGCAGCATTTTTGCCCCTTGTTGAAAGGGGAAAAGAAATGGCACCAAAGGCAAAGTCCAAAACATCAAAGGGCTCTCCCTTGAAAAAAGGGATCATCAAGCAACCCTTGCTAAAAGGGACTGGCCAAGGAAGTGCAACAAAGGCCATGAAGGCCATGAAGGCTGTGAGTACTATGAAATTGCAGCTGAAAAAAAACACTTGGCCAAACTTGGCAAGATGACCTTGGCAGAGAAGATTAAGAAAGCAGGGGAAGAGGCTGACACCCCTGAAGAGGCAGCTACTGAGTTGAGAAAAATGCTTGGTAAGCAAGAACACACCAGGGTTTGGTCCAAGTACCAAACAGCCTTGAAAGGCAAGCCCAAAGAAGAACAAGACGATTTCCAGAACAAGAGCAAGCATGAGAAGGGATTCGAAGCAGCACTGGCCCTTGTGAAGACTGAGGTCCCCAAGTTCTTCCACTACAATGAGTCCATGGAACACGCCACCTCCCTTGCTAAAAGGGAAAAATGGGTATCAGAGAAAAAGATGCTGGAACTTCATGGGGAAGATGATTTCTGGGCCCACATGGAGTCAGGAAGGATTATTTACAGAGCAGACCCACTCACACCAAATGTGTGGAATTACCAAGACACAGGCGACTTTGAAAAAAAAACCCATGTGAAAAAGGCTCAGCACTGGTCATTAGGCCAGGAGTATGAACCGACTGCAGAAGACCAGCAAGAATGGCAAAGTTTCCTGAAAAAGGACAACTATAGCCATTTGAGGGCTTTTGGCAAGGGATCTTCCTTGATAAAAGGAAAAGGGAAAGGCAAAGGAAAGACAAAAGGAAAGACACCAAAAAAACCAAGAGGTTTGTTGGCCTTGGAGGATGGCACAGAAGATGATCTAGAAGAGACAACTGAAGAAGAACAGTGGAAGGAGCTCTTGGTAAAAGCAAAGAGGGCAAGAGACCAAGCTGGGCAGGCCAAAGATGATTGTGAGGCTGCCCTCACTAAAGCTGACCTTGCTAAAAGGTTAACCAAAGCAGCCAAGAGAGACACTACAAGCAAGTTGGAAATTCTGGCCAAAAAGGTAAAGGTTGTCAAAGACATCTTGGCCAAGCAAGATCAGTCAATGCCCTTGCAAAAAGCAAAACAGGTGCTTGTGGATACAATGACAGCAGTCAAGGCAGCCAAAGAAGAGTCCAAAGAACTCAACCAGGTTGCAAACAAAGCTGGAAGCAAAGCCAGCAAGGGCTCCAAGAAGTGAACTTAGGAAACACCCTTGCTAAAAGGGTACCTTTGCTACAATGCTAGCCCAAATGCCCTTGATGAAAGGGAACCTGTTTAGATAGGGATGGCAATTGTCTATCCCACCCCCCTTGCTAAAAGGGTTTGGCAGCAGCTGGCACCGACAGGCAAAAAGAGTTTTCCACCAAGTGCTCTGAAGGGATGGGGTGGGGGGGGGAAGGTTCCAAACACAAAGAAATAGTATAGTCTGTTCTGGGGCTTGCTTGTTGAACCAACCCCCAAAGGCTTTGGGGTGTAAAAGGTCAGCATGTTTTTTTAGGGGTTGCTTTGAGTGCCAAGGGCTAGCATGCATCATGCTTGAAACGCAGGCCCTTTGGCTCCAGGGTAACTTATAATATTTGATGGCCTTGATAAAAGGCAGCCCCCTTGATAAAAGGGGAATTTGCCATGGAGAGGCCTCCCAAAAGGCTGAAAGGCTGGAAGTTAGACCAGTCAAGAAAACATCCTTGTGAAAAGGATGAAAAGCTTGAGCCAAACAAGTCCAGCCCTTTGTGCACAAGGCTGCTTGAACTTTGGTCCCTGGGAAAAATATCAGCAGTCCAGGCTGCAGAGATAGCACACTTGGCCATTTTGGAAGGAAGCTCCTCTGCTGAAACCATGGCCTTGGCCAAATGTGGTAACTTTGGCCAAAACCCTGGCAGTGCCCACAGGGACTTGGTCAGCCACTTTTGCAAAAACATCAAAGTATGTGACCCAATGCCAGTCACTGTTGATGTCCTTGACCCCAACACCAGGAAGCACACCACGGAAGAAGCCTCCCTGTTTCTTCCCCACATTCTTTTCAGCAACATTGCTGAGCACTACACAGAGGTTTTCTTGGACCTGTTCTGCTTCAATGAAGCAGAATCTTTTTGGCAATGTGCTGAGAGGTCCAAGGACCCCAGGCTTGCCCCACCAATCACCCTTGGTAAAAGGGTCAGGGATCCTTCCCACACATGCCCTATCTTTGTTCATGGTGATGGTGTGGAATACCAAAACCGAGACAGCCTGATGACATGGTCATGGGGCCCTTTGCTCAGCCAAAAGGAGAGCTTAGCAGCCCACCTGCTCCTGGTTGCCTTTCCAAAGAACTGCTCTGTGCCCACAACTTGGGGGCCTCTTCATGACTGGATTGCCTGGAGCTTTGCAGCCTTGATAAAAGGCACGCACCCTTCCCAAGATCCATATGGGAATGGCCTGCCACCTTCACTGGCAGAGCTGGCTGGCCTGCCCTTGACACCAGGCAACCACAGAGCTTGCATCTACAGCATACAGGGTGACCAAGAATTCTTCTCAAACATCTTGAAGATGCCACACTGGCAAAACAAATTCCCCTGTGCAGAATGCGATGCCCAAAAGCCTGCATTCAAGGGCATTAAGTGTCCTGATGGGAAGAGTGTCAAGCTTCTCAGGCAAGCTGATCAAAAGTTTGTATATGTCTCCCCTGAGCAAGCCCTCCTTGTTAAAAGGAGTGCCCATCCACTTTTTCAGGTGCCAGGCATCAGCGCAGCCATGGTGCGAGGAGACTCCCTCCACATCCTGTACTCCAGAGGAGTTGCTTCACACCTTGCAGGCTCTTTGATCCATTACTTGTGCTACTTTGATGGTGTGAAAGCAAGGCAGGCAGTGCCACCCAGCCAAAGGCTCCAAAAGCTGTTTGGCAGAATTAAGGAGCTCTATGTCCAAAATCAGGTCTCCTCCAGGTTGACCAACCTTCGCCTCTCCATGACTTGCCCTGATGCTGCCAAGCCTCACAAAAGCTTTGCGTGCCTTGAGGCAAAGGCTGCTGAGACTAAGCACCTGCTGCCCTGTCTGTTGCAGGTGTTGCGAGAAGCTCTGCCAGAAGATGACCCCATTCATCAAGCCATGCTGGCCTGCCTAGAAGCATTGATTCAGATTGCTGATCTGTATGATGCAATTGGGCTTTTTCCTACTTCTGAGGAGTTCTTGCAAGCCGCCAACCTTGCCAAAAGGTTCTTCAGCAACTACCATGATCTGAACCAGTGGGCCTTGCTAAAAGGCAGAAAGCTCTTTCACATCACTCACAAATTCCATTCCTTTCATCATCTCATCCTGAATTCAAAATATTTGAATTATAGAATCCATTCCAATTACAGGGCAGAGCACTTTGTGGGCAGAATGAGTGTGTTGACACATTCCACTGCCTTTGGGGTAAAATCCTCCAAGCTCAGCTCCAAGCTTGCAGTGAAATATAAATTTCTTCTTCACCTGCAACTCAGCAGGCCAGGTTTTGGCCAAGAGGGACAAGCCAGCTGACTATTGACTGCACAAGCTTCTGCTATAGAGGGTGCCCTTGCTAAAAGGGTGGCAGGCTGCTCTCCTTGTCCTGCTGCTGCAGGAAATGCCCTTGCTAAAAGGGTGGCAGGCCCCCATCCCTTTCCTGCTGCTACAGGAATGCCCTTGCTGAAAGGGTGACAAGAAAGCACCTTCTCCTGCTTCTGTAGGCATGCCCTTGCTGAAAGGGGGACAAGCTCCTACACTGCCATTGTGGAAAAAAGGGGTGTGCCGCATTGCAAACCTTATTGATATTTGCTTTTGATTTACCATGTAAAAATGAGGACACGTTTAATTGATTTGTTTCGCAATCTTGCTTTTGATTTTGGTCGCCTAGAACCACATGTTTCTTATTGAAAAAAAGGGCATATCAATAGAACAAGAAACCTATTGATTTAAATCAATAGCCGATGCCCAGGGTATGGCACATCCTCCCTTGGGTTGGTCGACGACCGTCTTGCCGATCGATTGTGCTGGAGGGCACTCCTTGAGGACATACACCTGTTCATCCGGAGGGATTACATTGCTGTCCTGGAAGGCTAGGGACGTATTTCCCTGTTGTGCACCTCCACCGGTCGCGAATCCGACGGGTGTCGAACTCGGCCGGACGCACTTGTGCATCACACTGCTGAGGGCTTGCCGCCCAATGAGATGCCTGCCAGCTGCAGTATCCCACAACCAAGTCACCTTATTATCGGTGATGGCTGGGACCGCCGGAATCAGTGGGGCCACAGCCGCGGGCGCCGAAGGCTGCCCCTTGGCTTTGGAGATGGACTTGGGCGGTGGTCCCGTGTACTTTTTGTTCGGATCATGGGAGAACGCGCATTGCTTGGCGTAGCAACAGTTGTACGCAAAGAACATACACGGAACTTTTGCCTTTTCAGCTGGCGTCATTTTCGCAGTTTTGCTTACGGCATTAGAGCGGGGAGTGAGATCACCCCCTTGCTTGCCCTTGGGTTTCGCCTTGGGCGGCGGCCCTCCTGGTGGCTTACCAGAAGGGGCAGGCGCCGCGGGCGCGGTGCTCTTTGCTGCCGGCTTCTCTTCTTTCTTCCCGGCCTTCTTGCTCCGTTTCTTCTTGGTTTCGGCTGGATTGGCAGGAACATCATCCTTTTGGGATGTTGTAGATGTCAAGACCGTCGGCTTAAGCTTAAGGTTCTTTTCAAACCCATCTCTATTCCGCTTTTGCTGGTCTAAATCTATTGCGTTCCTTACCTTAGCCCATAACCAAGATGTAGAGCGCCTATGGCTGCTCCCGGAGGCTTCGATGGCCTTGTCAACCTTAGATTTCATGGCCGTGCACTTGGCGAGCTCATCAACCAAGTGATTGAAGAGCGTACGCTCCTTGGGCAACTCGTCAATCGGGATCGCGGAAAGTACGTACTGATACTTATCGCGAAACGCCTCAAGGTCGGCTACTGACTGCCCGGCTAGTTTGAGGTTCAACAAACTACGTTCACCGAGCACACCAATTCGGTCCCTTTCTAGTTGAAAGTGACGAAAGATGGAAGTCATCATGATGCGTCCATTGGGCATGCCTCCGGTCACGGAGCGTTCATGCTCAACCATTCCCTGAAACAACAGCCCAAACTTACCTTTGCGGCATGTCGACACCACCCCTAGGGCTGCATCAGACGCGAGCTCAGAGTCCTCATCAAGTTCCGAGAACGAGGATGATGATGCCGATGAACCCGAACCCACTGGCCAGTGTAGGGTTTGCTGTGGTTCCCACGACGAATTGTCATGCCCCCGTCTCTCAATGAACGAAGTGGGTTTAGACACCAACAGTGGAGATGCAACTCAGGGGGGCGCTGCATTTTGCGCGCCAAGTGCTGCTTTCAGTGCGGTAGGTGATGCTCACAGCGCACTCCCAGACTCCGCCAGCGCACAGCAGACCAAAAGTTTCGCATCCCAAGAGGAGGATGTCGTCCGCATCAAAGACTTGAAGGATTTGACATTTCCTGCCCCTCCCGAGGATGCGGGCCAAGCAAGAGGTTATGTAAACCAGGTTTTAATGGCCATAGGTAGACTTCAGAAGAGCCCAGGTGATGAACTTTACTTGTGGGCGCAAGACTGCCTAACTAAGAGTGACGCACAGTTGAAAGCTGATCAAAGGTTCCCACGAACCGATCGCGAAGTCACTGCGAAGCTCCTAAAGACCATTCCCGCACTAAAACTTAGGGGGATTATGGGAACCGGGTATGCCTTAGCAGCTGCCCTTGCGGCAGTTGGGGCAGGGCAGGGAGCTGAAGCCATTGGAGGAGGAGCCACGCTTTGTGCAGCGACCAAAGTGCTAAGCTGATGCACCATTGAGGCTAGGGAAGCAATTTGCTGCTTAACATCTGCTATCTCACTTCTCTCATCCTGACTACTGCTCTGCGCGCCAACGGCTGCGCCTTTGGCGGACACAGCACTGTTGCTTGCGGCACCTGCACCTACATCGAATGCGCCAGTAGGGGCTGTGCCCTTTGCGGACGTGGCACTTCCTTTGGCGATCGCTGCTTCGGCACATTGCTCTGAATCGGTAGGGGCAGAACCCTTTGCGAGTCCCGCACTTCCTGCGACGTCCTGTGTTGGGCCGGTAGGGGCGAGGCTCTTTGCGAGTCCCACACTTCCTGCGGCAACATCACGTGGGGTTGCAACATCCTGGAATGTGACATGCAGGTTGGCAGAGGAAGCACCGGGCTGGGTTTGTATGATGAGGACCCACTTGAGGTGCGGCACTATCTAAACCCTGTTGTGAGGATCTATCAAGTCCACTCTGCTGGTTTGCTTGGTCTTGCAATCCACTGGATGAAGCCCCCGTTTGGTTACCCATTGACACATCCTGTCCACCCAAAATGGGGGAGCTCCGGTTATGCGACCCTTTGGGTTGAGGGGTATTAGAATCCGTACCATTATCGGTTTGTGCTTGCGGGGCACTTTGCGGCGAGCGAGTCGGAGGCTGACGGACTTCAAGCAAAAGGGAAACCGTCCTTTCAAGTTCGGCTAACCTAGACGCTTGTTGCAAATCCTTCTCTTGCAGAGCTAGAATGGTGGCATCACGTTCGGCTACGGCACGTTGTGCTTCCTGATAAAGGTATTGGGTCTGAGCTTGGGCCTGGGCTCTGTTGCGAACCTCTGCTGCGTACCTTTCAGCTAAAGCCCTAGTCTGACCTACCTCTTCATGGGCCTCGGAAACGACTGTTTGCGCCTGAAGCCTAAGCACCTCGGCCTGTTGCCTGGTTGCCTCCTCTTGCTCCGCAGCGCCAATGGCTTGCTGCCTCGCATTGAGCTCGTGCTCACGTGCATAATTCACGGCCTGTTGAGCTTGGGTTACAAGGTTCATTGCCTGATGCCTAAACAACCCTTCCCTTTGTTGGGCGGCTTCCCGGAGTTCCCCCGCCTCCCTTCGGGCCTGCTCAGCCAGCAGTTGCTGTTGCTGTGCATGTTCAGCGGCCTGAAGCGCGACATCGGAAGCATGGTGGGCACGTTGAACGGCGGCACCCGCAACAAATGCAGCAGCTGGGAGGTTCTGGGTTGGATCGGGCGTTCCAGCCGGCTCTGATGAGGATGGTTCTGAAACGAACATGCGCCTAACAGGGGTTGCATCGGAATCTGGTGCAGGGCTATTAGGGTTATGCCTAACAACAGACATGGCTGGCACCATTGCACCCGCAAGGTCTGGGTCATCATAGTCTGTGCCATGTGAGGATCTAGACCTATCTTCGGATGGGGGTGTAATGCCAGAGGAATTCATGCCTGAGCCGCACGGATGCGATAGCTTTTCCTGCACACGCGAACCAAGTCAGTGCGCCAAAGGCAGCACTCTCCAAGGCCGGTGATTTGTGCCTGGTGGGATTATGAGATGTGCGCTTACGGCTACACTCAAAACAGATTATTGAATGATGCAGCAACACACTCAGTCACACAAGGATTGATATGCCTCACTAATTGATAATGGGGAATCTCCTTTGAACCTAAACTTCTGATTGCAAATTGGATGCAAATGTGCAGGCTCACCAATGCAGTTGTGTGCAATTGGAAATGTGTGACTTCGTGCGTCTTTGCGCCACAGTTCTTCGGGGCGCCAACGGCTGCCCCCTGCACAGGTTGGGAAAAATATCCTAGGTGCGCCAACGGCTGCACCCCTGTCGTGAGCACCAGGTGATTTGCTACCTGCGGACCTCCTCAAGGAGCTCTGCGGCAGTAAGTGCACGGGCAGGCTGGATGGTCGCTCGGTCGGCTTGATCCAACCACTGCTCAATAGCAATCAACGCGTCCAGAGTCCCTTGCACCCCCTGGCTGGGGTACGCCCGGAAAGCGTGCGCGCCTGTAAGTCGCGCCTCACGACAGATTGTGGCGTTGTCGTCCACAAGGATGTGTGCTGCCCAACCGTGCAATAGGTTTGCTTTGCCAGCAACGCCAACCCTGGAGCGCGTGAACTGCGTTGTACCCACGTAGATGCCCTTGTAAGCCAAGTGTACCCTTGCTGTGGCGATCTCCGGTGCCGTAGTTCGTTCGCGCTCCACCCCACAATAGCTGCAAATAATCCAATTGAACGGACCGTGAGCTGTCTGTAGACGAATCAATCCGTCCACGATCTGTGGGTGAAGCCTTCCCCCAGAGCGGATGTTCACGTGGAGCACCCCGTGCCAGTCCAGGACGATGTTGAGCGTCTTCCGGTCCGCAAGGGGTGTCCGAGGTGGGGGATCTGGGGTCCCGCGTGGCTTTCTCGCCTTGGTGGAGGAGGCTTCGGTGGCTCTCGCCTTGGCGGTTGTCGCCAAGGTGGGTCTGGAGCGCCAAAGGCTGCTCCCTGCCCTTTTGGTGGCAACCTCAACGATGCCGGCGGCTGTTTGTACCTGATGTGTGGGCCAGGCGCAGGGACAGAAGCCTTTCTGGCTGGCGGTGCCGCTAAGCGTGGGGGCGAAGAAGATCTTGCTTTGCTCAAAACACGTCCGCGACTGCTTGCCAAAAATGCTGCAACTGTTCCCCGCACCGCTGGCCGCGTCCCGCACTTTACTGTGGCTTTCGTAGCAGGGGCCGGAGGTGAGGCCGGCACTGTATAGGTCTATGAAACGGTGCTTCGTATACCCCACCCGCCCGGAATGCTGCTCTGCCTGAAAGCAAATCTTCTGTGTTGTGCACTGTGTCCCCGTCGGAGTAGTCTGCCAGGTGGTAGACCTCCGCGTTCCCGTAGTTTGGGGTCGAGGAACTTAGACCTTTCCCCGTAGGCCTCGGGGCGGAGCCACACGTCCGTTGGCAGCTCGTGAGGATCACTGAACTGCGGTAGACGTGAGCGGGTTCGGCCTGCAAATGCCCGTGGAGCGCCGGAGGGCTGCTCCCTCTGCAGTGTCCACGTGCCGGTCCGGTCGATGCGGACCGTCGGATAGGCCGAGCTCCTTGGCGCCAGCACGATCGGCCTGTCGGTTGGCGAGGTCCTTGATGGCACACTCCTCGATCTGCCACGCGAGGATCGACTGGTCGTCGGGCTGCCGCGCCGAGGGCTGCGGCCTCCTGGATCGGTGTCGGAGTTCTTGACCGAGAGCGAGACCTAAGCACGATGGGTACTTGGGAATAAACTGCTCGCAGAACTTGCCTTGACACTGACCGTGGGGAGGTCGTAGATGTCCTTCTCCTCGGAGCTGTACCAGTCACCGCGCCTTGGGCTGCGGTCCTCGCTGTAGGCAAAGCCGGAGCAGACAACCAAGCCTCAGCAGGTGAAGCCTGCTGGGCCACGGAAGGCTGCGCCGCCTGCTGCTGCTGAGGTGGTGTAGATGGAGTCGGAGACGAGGGAGTGGCAGGCACTGGATTTGCACCTGCCGCGCCAGTGGCTGCGGCCCTCCGTTCTTCTTCACGGATTGCCCGGATGCGAAGGGCCGTAGGCTGATGCCACCTGTGAAGCTCCTCCCAGCGCTGCTCGGTGACGTCCCGGTTCCAGGCCCGAAGGGCAGCAAGCTGCACCTCTGATCCCTGTTCCCACTGCAACTTGGGTGGTGTAAACCCAAAACGCTGCTGGACCTCGTCGATCACGTCCTCCTGGAGCTCCCACCACACTCGCTTCTTGTTTGCGGCTCCTCCACGGGTACCACGTTTGTGGTACTCTTCCTCGACGGCCATGCGCGCCCCCTTATGGGGGAACCGCTGAGGGAGGGCCTAGTTAATCCCGAAAGAAAGGCTATACGGCTGATAACCAATCAAAAGAGCAAGAAACCCCAAACGCGCGCCGAAGGCTGCGCCCTGAACAAAAAGAGGTGGATTGACCGTGGTTAATCCCTCAGCGGTTCAGGGGGTTGTCTCTAAACTCTAGTTCCGCACTCAGCGCCCTTTTTCAGTGAGCGCTTGAGCCAAACGGCGTTTGCCGTTTGACAAGTCTGTCATGTCATGCAACCCTCAACCTAAACCAAAGTGGCCTCATGCAAACCTCACGCCAGTGAACACACAACTAGGCAAGTGACCATGCCTTTGGGGGCAAAGGGGTCGTTATTTCTTGACTTTGGTTGGTTGGTTGGTTGGCTGGCTGGCTGGCTGGCTGGTTGGTGGGTTGATTTGTTTGAAGGTTCGGGAAAGGTTGTCACTCAGCCGCCCTCCACATTCCAAGCCTCGCATAAGATTGGGCCATGTGCTTTCCAACAAGGTGCATTCCTTGAGTGCCTTGTTCTCCGTCAAGAGTCACCCCTCGGCTTGTGATAAAGTCCTCTCTGCCATCCTCATTTGTGCAAAGGGCAAGGTATAAGCTCTTCCCCAGTGCTGGCGCATTGTGCCCCCTCGCTCGGGCCACTCCAGGAAAGAGCTGGCAAACACACAACGCCTAAGAAATGACACACACACACACACATGTTCAAGAAGAAATGCACAAGCAAACCAACTGGTACCCACTTGCTCAGGACATAGAACCCATGATATGGCAGAAAGAATCACTTCGCGTCATTACCCCTAAGGGGGGGTATGGGTGGGGGGCTATCCCTTAAACCCTGAATAAGGCTTTCAGGGCTTATCCTTTTTCTTTGGCTCCAGAAAAAGCCCTCCCCATAGCCCCCGCCCCCTTCAGGATTCAGGTGCCAGGAACCCTATGGTCCGCCGAAGTGGCTGTGGGATGAAGCTCCTGCCCCGAGGTCTGCAGGATACTCAGCAGGCCCTGGGCAAAACGAGGCCGCTGCCTTGTGCTCTTAGACTGTCTAGAAAAACACACGCACAGCGAAACCCAACTTCAACGATTGTGTGACTCCACATCGGCCCCTGGTTTGCTTGTCAGAAAACCATTTAGCATGTTTTATAAACGAAATGAAACAATTGGGGGGGTTAAGCTGCCACCCAGCCACAAGGCACCACTAACAAACCGGTAACGTGGCTGGCTCGCGCATCAAAAGCTCGAATGCCCTACTTCTGGTGGGGAACTTCCTGAACTGACTGGCCCGAACTAAGTTGTAGTCCCCTGGCCCTCTGAGACAAGGGGATCCGCCAGTGAGGAAACTTCATCATGCCCGTGAGTGAGGTCGCCATGTTAACATGGGATAAACAGCCCCCGCCTGCAATTAGACTGGGCCATCTGGAAGGCCCAAAACTACTCTATTTGAAACTCCTTCGCTCCCCAAGCAAGAATGTGCAAGCAATTCCGATCCGCATGACCAGGGCAACCCCTCAGAAACATAAAAACAAAATCGAAACCTCAAAAGGAAGCTCCAACACTAAACCAGAAACAAACAACTCACATCAATCTCAAGAGGAGGACCCAGCAGCAGTACATCAAATAGAAACTTGACAACAACAATCCCAGAGTAGTATTGGCTGCGATAAATGTCGGATACCGGTCAATCAATCGGTCGGCAAAAAAAACACGTGCACACAGTACTATCTTGTCTGATAAGCCAACGCTGAACTAATAGTAGCCACAATTAAAACCAATTCTAGATAATAACAATACTAAACCAACAATGACACCTATCTAAGCCAATCCTAAGACAGCAAAAATGACAAAGGCCCCAAATAATGATATGTTTAAGGCTAGAAACAAAAACACAAGTCTTTAGACTAGTGCCGGGGAAAAACACGCCAATACAAAACCCATTCCAAACAACACTGGGCCCGCTCAAAGGAATAGTGAGCCAATTCTCAAAACTACTGAGCCAGCACAAAAGCATTCTAAACCAATACTAAGCCAAATCTAAAACACTGCTGGGCCAGCTCAAAGCAATACTCAATTCTAACACCACTAAGCAGCACTTGCTGGAAGATTACCTGAGCAGGCCCAACTCTACCCCCCAGTTTGTTAGGTTTTCCTCTGTTGGGGGCTTTGCTCACTACCCGACATTAAAATAGGTGTTCCCTCATGATGCACCCTTGCAGGCGTGGTTGTGTGCTCAAATTTGGCATTGCCCACTTTGTCCACCTTTGAGGGGTGGGGTTGAGCAGCATGTCCCTCAGAGCAAACGCCCCGTTGCGAATCAGGCAGTCGTCAACGGACCCGCCTCGCAGATCCGAGCTCGCGTAAAATCGTGCTGGCTGCGCAGCAGCACCTGCGGTGGCTAACAAGTTCAACTGCTTGTCTGTGATTTTTTGTTTAATGGGATTGGTGGGTAGCAGGTGTTGAAAGGGAAAGTAGACACATATTAATTTCTCTTTTCACGTCGGCGTGGACAAACGCAAACGCAACCACGCAACCCATGCACATGTGCTTACGCACGCACAGACACAAACACACAGAGACACAGAGACGCGGATATACACAGGCAGAGACACACAAACATACAACACACACACATACACAGACAAAGACAGAAAGACCACTGACGCATAGAAAGAGAGACACAGAGATCAGATACAAACAAGGCACACCCTGTAACAACTGGTCACAAGGTCTCACTTGCCCAAAGGACCCGAAATACAGGTTGACATGTCGGAACCTTGGCTAAATCAAACAACAAATCAGGGAAACCCAAAAGTCAAAAGGTCGGTTTTTGGACAACTGAGAGGTGGTCCAGACACGGTTTCACACATCGCAAACAGTTCACGACAAAGAGCACCCGATAATCAACAAGCTCTGCGTGATATCCTTCCTAGCGCTCGCCCCCAAAGCTCCCTCAAGGGCTTGCCTGGTAACCCTTACTGTAGTCCCCTTAGTTGGTGGTGTGGATTGGTGGTTGGATGTGGTTGGCCTCCAAACCACCAATCCACCAGCTGAGCTTGGCTGTCCAGGAATAGGAAGGCTGGGGCACGATTGTACAACTTGCCCTATGCACACAAGCAACAAATAATCGGTTTCTGTCTGGCTTCCTTCCCCATTGAACTATCCCTCCCCTTGCCTGCGCAGCTTGGTCAATGAGCCGCGATATTCAAAACTATTTCTAGCCAGAAAGTAATTATGGGGCCAGGACAAAACATGGACCATGTAAGAAAAAATAGGAAAAGATAGGCCCGGGTAAGTGAGTCAAGTACCGCCAATCCAAGATCCGGGGCAACCTGAAAGTCTCTTCCCGTTGACGCCTAAAGTTCGCGAGAATTGGCCTTCTGGTCTTCAGAACGACACCCTCAGCCGAACGGTGCAAAAGCCTTATGAGATCAGTTCCCCTCAGCATTCGGAACCTCCCCGGAGGGTGGCTCCCAACATAGGGCCTTTCCCGGAGAAAACAACAAAAACGGCAAAGAGAATCTGAATGTGGATTCGGATGGCCTGTGTATCAGGACCGAGCGCATCTCACTTTCCCAAAGCACCTGAAATGAAAGGTTCACCTTAACCTTGACTAAACATCAACCAAGACAAGAAAAACAAAAAAGGTCAAAAGGCTGATTTGCCGGTTGGGTGCTGTGAGAAACTGGTGCTGTTGCAAGACACAAGGACCGCCCATTTTCCAAGGCAGGGTGGCGCCAAAGGGACAATGTGACCCCACAATAGCACCCGATCTTTCGGCTTCAGTTTATGCGTTCAAAGCAAGGCCTTCAAAGGGTACTTGGACTATACACTCAAAGGCATGAAATCGTTCACGCAAACCTTACCATAGGCATCATTTTAGACAATCCGATAGCCCTGGTAGATTGTAAAATCACCAGGTCAACCAGGAATCGCCATCTATTTTTCTGCCAAAAACAACCAGGAAGCCTCCAGTTTCTATCAAAACCACCAAGGGACATCTATGTCCGTGTACGGGACTTCCATCTATGTTCTGCCAAAACAATGCAAAAAAGGACACGCTTATGAGCTTCACAGGACTTGCTTTCAAAGCTCGCCTCGAGGTGCCGGAGCAACTCATCTTGCGCCTCCTGGTGAAACCCGCCAGTGGCAAGCAACTCGTTCGTTCGGAGCTCAGGTCCCAAACATGTGGACTGATGGGGTTTGCCTCAAGACATCTCAAAACAACAAATTCAGGGGAAACTTGTGAGTTTTTATTGAAGTGCTTCTGCACTTCCATTGGGCGCTTGGGAGGGGACGGACCGAAAGCTGGCACGGTTTGTCGGAAAAATGGGTATCCTTTTCTTCGCCTCTGGTTGATGATGGTTGTGGCAGAGTTCTGAGCAAGCTTCGTACTTGGGAAGATGTCCCTCAGAATCTTGGGCTTATGTTTTCGTTCAGGCATCCTGCAGATTGGCATAGAACCAGACATATGACAGTTCTTAGACAAATCTCTTTTTGAGGGCCCGTAATACCCTTCTCCGGTTACTAATTTGCAGGGGTATTCCCCTCCCCCCTCAGGTGCTCCAAAAAAGGCTTGGCAGCCCCACCTGCAAAATCGGGAGGTAGATCAACAAGCGAAACAAGGGAATCAATTTACCTTGGCTTCTATTTAGCTCACTTGCAAGATTCAACTGTGCCCTCTCAAAACCAAGCAGGAGGAACCACGAAAAGATAGAAAAAAAGGGGCCATGTTCAAGAAGGAGGGAGAAAACATGAACCAGGCGAAGGACGTCCCTGGAAGATTACGGTTCTCCACTTCAGGTTCCACTTGTTTCGGACAAGCAGATCGTGGCGGGTGCCCGGCAAACATCAGAGCTAGTCTGTGGGATAGTTGGTCAAAGCCTGGCAACAAACATGAAAAACAACAACGGATGCCACCAGGCAACTGCTTTGAAAGGTAGGCATCCCCCTCGCAAACAAATCGCAGGCTGATATCAAAAGGCTCAGCAATGCGTACCATGCTACTTGTTGGATCTCTGACTCGACTGCACTCCAAACCCGGCGAGCAAACCTCGCTTCGGACCTCTGAACGCCTTGTCACTGACTTTGTTCTTTGACGGGTGACCAGGATTTAACGTGTCCCAGCTGTGCGCCCCTGAACAAAACAGGGCACCCATTTTGGGGGGTCGTTTTGAGTGGAGCAGCCACCAAACATAGAGCACAAAGGGAAGGGAGCCATGGCTGCGCTGTCCGGCGGACTGGAAGGCCCAACTTTTAGCAAGCATAACTGAAACGCACCGAGGACCTACAAGCAATAGTTTAACATTTTGAGGAAACGTGACCGATCGAAAATCCAAGATCAAAGCCAGTTGAGGACAATGGCTGCCCCCTTTCTGTGATACCAACGCGGGCCATACATAAAATGGAGATCCATGTTTCATCCCTGCGGCAAGCAAAGCACGCACGAGATCGCAAGACTGCAAAAGCTGAGTCAAAGCCATTACCCTTTAGGTCCGACCTAGCTTCAAGTTTTCACGCAAGCAACAGGGCCGGGGACAGAAATCACGGATCTCTCGAAACAGATCAAAGTTTGAACCCGCTATGCACTAATCGCTTCCCCGTATGAATAAAACCCAGCCCTGTTAATCAATACTTGTCCCCCCCCAAAACACAGAATACTCAACAATAGGCGGAGGGGAATTTAACAATAGGGGGAGAGATGGACCACCTTTCCAAGGCATGGGCGCCCAAAACCAAACCAAAACAAAACAAACAAGCAGGAAATACAACAAAAGCGGGTTTTATTTGTGGCTTCCGTTTAAAACAGCCCCAAAAACAGGTACCCTCCAAAATAAACGAGCCACCCACATAACCCACATAGATCCTTAAATGAGTTCGTTCCTACAAGCCACACGGTCCGGCATTTTTTCGGATGCCCAGAGAAGCCTCCGGGCGCTCAGACATCGCAAGGGCACCCTTCCGCAGCGCCTGGGCATTTTTTCCAGAGAGATTAATGGGAGCCCCCGGTTGGGCCGTGGCAAAATCGGAATTGAACCCTCTACAAACGCTTGAAAATCACACAAAGGACAAAGCAAGATGCCAGTTGGGTAATCAAGCTTACTTCAGACTTCTTTGGGCATGATGGAGAGACATCGAACATTGATTCCCAGCCATTTCATGTCCCAGATCAACTCAAGAAAACTCCTGGGGGCATAGGTGACCTTTGAAAAAAATCGACGGCCCTGATAAATGCAATGCGGGCAATCTAAGCCAGTGCCATCAACTTCTATCCAAACTAACCCGAAAAGGACACCTATGCTTGGGTGAGTGCTTGGGGGCTGTGGGGGCTGGCTGACTTCACGGGGTGAAAATCGGATCAGCGGCCTGCCCCAGGATGCGGCACAGCGCAGAGGCCGCGAGGCCCCGGAGCCTGCGATGTGGCTCGTCTCTCCCGTGGGCTGGGCTCTCGTGTTTGGAGCCGACTGAGGCAGGCAAGAAATGGACGCAAGAAATGGAAGCTGGGGTACCCGGAGGAGCTTTTGGGGCTTGGTGTAACAAGGGGAATTGAAGGGAACCCAAAGCCCATTGGGCGAATTCATAGATGGAGATGCATTTGGAGGCACGGCCCAGATAATGTTGCTGGTACTTGCGGAAATTTCCTTCCCCTTCGACCCTGTTGGTTTCCTGTTGGTAAAATGGTTTCTGTTGTTGGCTGTTTGGCATCCAAACAAATAGAGGCCATGGAAAACGTCAGGCAAAAACAGTTGCCAAGGAAGTTACCTGCCCGATGTGGATGGAATATTTCCTTCACGGACTGGGGATGTGTAACTGTCCTGCCTGCCCTACCCTTCCCTACAGTTTGAGCAACCGCTAAACCGGATCTGCGAAGGACTGAGCTTTGTGGCGGCAAGTATGGTACTTTGCTATGAGCTTTGTGGCGGCGGAGTTTATTATTATTTGTTTTTTCAACGCCGCCTGCAATCAACAGAAGGAACCTCAACAAAGACAGTCCTTGTCCCAAGGTTGGAGGACAAGAAAGGGGTACGTACCAAACACCTCTAACAACAAGGCCCTTGTGACATACCAGACGTCCCAGAGACAAAGATGCCTCCAAAGACCCCTGACCACCCCCTGGATTTTGCGCCGGGTCACTCGGGTCGCTCGTCGGCTGTGCAGACCTGAACGGGCTTGGGCTGCCGCATCCACAAACATCACCGGATGACGCCGTGCTGTGAATGGGTGGCTTGACCACCTGGGTACGACTTGTTTGGGTCGGCCTGTGGCGGAATCTCAAATACCATGGAAGATTTACCGAAAGCCAAGTGCACAAAGAGGGCCTCACTTCCATGGGAAAGCCAAGAGTTCTCCCAGCCACCCTTCAAAAGCGACCCTGCAGGCCAACTTCGGGCCCGGGAACTTTATGGGCTTGGAGCAGGTAGCAGCTGGTGAAGCCAAATTTCGGCTGAACAGTACTTGCTCGTTTCGTTGATTGTGAAGGCATCTAGAACGAATTATTTAGCCCCGCCCTCGCCTCTGTGATGGTAGCAAGGACGCTGTCCCACACCTCAGCGCAAATGCGTGGGTTTGATTATGCCGCTACTCACAGACCTTCAATTCAAGCTTTCCAAGCCCAAACTCCGAAGCCGGATTAATAGAATCCCTTGGTGTTCGGACCTCCGTTACGTTTTGCGGCCCAAGGAGTCGCACAACAGCCATAAAGGATGATTGAGATGGAAAGAAACAAACATCACCCAATCCAAAAGGGTTCCCCTAAAGATCCTAAAGCACCACACACTCAATTGAACCATCTAAACAAACCCTAGCCCCACCCTTGGGGAAAGATGCATACATCTGTCTGCTCACAACTTTGGGCCTTTCGGAAATTCCCCTGCAAGTTGACATGGAGCATGAACAAGGGTCCTCCAACTTTCCGCAGAACGCAGGGGAAAAAGGGGTCGCGCATTTTTTGAACGGGAAATCAAAAAGTCGAAAGAAAGGAAACAACCCGCTGGGCAAATGACTTAGACTCCGTCTGACACAGGCGGCACCTCCTCTGGGCCCTCCTGCTACAAAAAGCCGCGCCAAGTTGAAGTTGCATAGGTCCACCTCAGCTGCAAGAAGCCAAGCAGCTTCAACGTGGGACAATGGGTGTGCCTTAGAGGCTACTTTTCTTCAGGGTCGTGTAACATTTAAAGGTAAACCAAGAGGAACCCGCCAGGAGCCCCTCTTAAGACACACACACACACGTGCTTTGTTGCCATCATTAAGCTCGTCAAGGGCAAAGGTCTCAAAGGTCTCGGATACCAAACGTTGTCTTAGAAGGGTCGAAGGCAAAGCTCCGGGATCCACTCTTTGGAGGGCCTGTTTTTCAAGGTTTCGGGTATGCGGGGGGGAGAGGTGCTTGCCTGCTTGCTTGCTCTTGTGCTTTGTGCCCAGCAGGAAAATTAATATTTAAGAACATGGCAACATGTGGGACCCCTTTACTTCTCAAGAGAATTGTGTGCCATCTTCCACCTGTCTCAAGCCCAACCCTGGCAAGACCGCATTTAAATCGCCAGGTTTAATACATGTTGTCTAACACTTTAGGGTGGACCTGCAACTTGGCCATCCATGTCAACATCTGAAGCTAGGATTACCATTAGTTGTTCACTTTTGATGCGACATGGCACACATCAAGGCAAGCGTATCATGCTTGCAAACTGTTGGCCGCTCGCTCAATGCGGCCAGTGTGAGGTGTTGGGGACGCCCCAGTGCCAGCTTCATAGACCCGTATGTAAACAAGCTCCGCGGCCCGAAAGCAGTTGTTCGCCCGCGTGGCCCTCCTGGAGTACAACACGTTACTCCCTTACAAACCAACACGTAACCAAACAAGGGTTCCCCCAAAAAATTGAACCCATGATTTGCTGCAGTGGAGTACTATCCACAACGGAAGCTGACGGAAGAGGCCCACCTGGCAGGCGAAAAAGGCCTCCAAAAGCTCAGCTTGAATACAACCAGCAGGCCGGCCAAGTTAGACTAGTGCGCCCTTTCCAGATACACCACCACGGGAACACCTCTCTCATGAATGGAATTGGCAGTGCTCAACCAGGATCAAGGATAGGTCTCTGAGACCGGCGCCATGCGGTTCAAGATGATTCCTCCCTCCTCGGTGTCGGACGTAGTCCTGCGCAGCGCGCTACACCAGCTCTGTCATCAATGGCCACTCTAGTGGCTTGGTCGGCACCCAAAAGGGTCGAAAATCCATCAACCCCATGCACGGGATGGAAGCAAAACCTTCCCTACTTCTTGCACATCTCTATATAATGATTGCTCCTTCTCACTTCAAGGGGAATGAACAACACAAGGGTTCTCCGCTGCAACATGCATTTCGAAGTCAAACAAAGGCCCCCACAAAGGATACTCCTCTAAACATCAATTCGGTTCTTTGGGCTTCTCGCACCCAAACAAAGACCCCCCAAATCGACATTGCTTCGGTTCTTTGGGAGCTTCCATTTTAATGTGTAGGGAAGGATCCGGCGATTCCTCGCTGCAAAGGCGTGTCCTCAAATTCCGGCCCAGCGCGCCCATCACATCGGCAAGGGCCTGCGCACCGGTTTGGACCCTGGCACTGCTCAAATGCGTGGGTATCAACCAAAAAGGAAATTCTATACAGGTTTCCAGGTTTCTGGTGGGTAATGTTTGTAGATCTGGCGGGGTTAATATGGGTGCGAAATTCAATAGGCGACTTCTTGGTGGACATCCAAGCAGTTAGATTCCTAGTGATATCAATTATTTGGCCCCTGTAGAAATCCCTTTTGGTTTGCTTTGGTCAGCGAATCTATCAGGTAGGCAAAGAAGTAAGTAGAGGGGATGCGGGGGTCCCACGCAAAACCTGCACCCAAAACGTTCCCTAATCCTTGCTGTGCTTCGATGATTCCAGGCAAAGGGAAACCCCAAACCCCGACTCGGGTGGCCGAGTGCTGGTTCAAGCCAACAATAACTCACTGGTCCAAAAGAGGTCAGTCTGTTTGTGTTTGCGGCGAACCCTGTCTTTCCGAGGAATGCAGAAAGTTGCACTGAGCTGTGGCAGTGAAGGCTTGACTCCTGGGACCGCCCCATGAGGCTTGATGGAATCTAGATGAACAACCAAGAGTTGAAAACCAAACCGGGTGAGCATCTCTCACCACGGCTGATGCGTGCCTGGTCCGGCAGCAGGGAAGTTGTCTCGAACATGGAGTCCAGGGCCTGCATGGGCATGAGCCAAGATCCAGTCAACTGGATTTGCGAAGCCAAATGGGTGAAGCAGCTCTTCTGTCGAGTTCTTATCTCTCTCACCCTGTTCTTTCGATATCTTATTCTTGGGAAATGAGCCAAAGGTCCAAAATCCGGGCTTGGTTTGACATACTTAGTATGTCAACGGGGTGTGTGTTCTTGGTGGGGGTTTCGGTTTTGGGGCCAACACCCCCAAAGTAATAATAGCACATTGGAGTATACAATTCCCTCGGGCAAGAAGAGGGGACGTCTAAACCACAAAGATGCTTTCACGCTGAACCATGAAAATCATTGAGAGTCACTGATAGTCCCTAATGCAAACCCGTCGCAGATTAATAAACCCCGGTTTCTGGATAGGGGATGTGCTCCCTCCAAAGGTGATGGTTCCCCGCTAAACCCGGTGGCACCCTCTGTGAATACACTGGAGTTGATTGATCCGGGGTTCCCATTAGTTCTTGATAGCTTCCTCTTTCTAAATTCAATTTGGAAGGGGGTGGGGATCTTCATTGCAAAGTCACACTTTGCGCCCGAAAATGAAACCCTCAGCATCTCCCTCGTTTGTTCTGACCACGGACAGGGCCAATGGCTGGATGAACGCAATAGGCTTAGCAGGGGGGGGGGCTCGTCAAAGGCAAGCGAGCATCCAATCCAAACCAGGTTCGTCCCCGAGGTTTTGCTGGGGTGTTGCAAATGTGAAACTCGTCAAACATGGCAGAAAGGGCATTCTCAGCGACAAAGAAAGCCATCCGTGGAGACGGGTTTGTGATAGGGTGTTTTTGCGGTTCCGCGTTTATGGTTGGCTTTAGGGGAAACCCACAGGAACTGGTCCCCCGATTTTGACACGTACCCAAAGCCCAAGCATGCAAACAGCGCGCCCTTTTTCACCTCAACTCCATGCCCTGATGGTCGATGGACGCTGCGCAGGCATAAGCGTCCTGTGAACGGATGCTCTGTTGCGAAGCCTCCTGAAAGTTTACATTGAAACCTAAGACCTACATTTAAGCATGGTTTGGAGGGAACTGGCATCGGAGCCGACACCTTTTGTGAGGGTAACTTGATTGATGGTGCGCCGTGCGCCTGAGCAAGGCCAGAATTAGTCACGCAACGTTGCCCAAAGCAACAGCACAAAAGAGCCATAAAATATAAGGGCCTGAATGGTTAGAATGTGAGGTAGCCGGTAAGCCATTAAATGAAGTGCCAAATTGATATTCCGACGAATCTGGCTTCAAGGGGTCCCAGCATTCAGACTCCCTGGCCCGTTGCTTAACTTGTCTGAGGTATCGGGGTTCAATCTGATTCTAGGCTTCCTTCCACACAGATAGCTTACATTTCAATGTCGTTGTTAATGCATTTGGCTTGCTAGGCTGGTCCTGCCTTTGGGTTTGCAGTGTGTTTGCGTCTGGCGGTACTCTCAAATCGTCTTGCCCCTGAGCAAAAGCTCTAACCTCTTGTAGGTTGAATGAAAAAGCCACTTGTTTTCAATAGGTCTAATGGGCAAAGGTCGCACCAAAGACCAGCCATGTTCGTGCTAGCCGATTAGCCCAGCCATGTCAAGGAAGCCACAGAAAACGACCCCCAGCTTGGAGATGCTGGGAGCATCAAAGCGTTTGTTTTAGGGTAAAATTACCCGGCCTTGTTTGCGTGGAAAAAACATAATCTGGACACAAAACAAGGTTCACCAGTTGGCTACATCTGTTAGACACTCCCCCTTTCCATGGAAAGAGACCTGCAACAAGCCGCAAACAAATGCATGAGCTTTGGCAGCTTCGGTGACCTTTTGGACAAATCGATGGCCCTGGTAAATGGTGTATAAAACTCGTCAAAACCAGTGGAACCCCATTTATTTCTATTCAAGCTAAGTTAAAAAGGATATCACTGGGGTTCGGGCCGCTCGGTCCTCAAGGCCGGGCATCTCCTTCAGCGCCGTACGCACTGCCTGGAGTCTGGACAGGGGGACGTCCCAGGGATCCCCAATGTTCACTTCGGGTCGCAACGAAGATTTTAGCCACAGGACCCGCAAAAGTAGACCCCTGATCAGTACGGTCCTCCGTCAATCCGAGGTTTACATTGAAGGACCTACGAGCGTGTTCGCTCGTTTTACCCCTGAGTGTCTGGGATGGAGTAGCTCTGACATCTCAATCTGAAAAAAGCATCGATCCGAAGTAATGGCGGCCACAGTAGCTAATTCTGGATCTGCTGGATTGAGCCACAGCTCAAACTCCAAAGCATCGAGCTCAACTTGACTTCTCCGAGGACCTTTAGACTGCCCCTGCACGGGTCGATTGAATTGAAAGGATAGCTCAAGGGTATTGCAGGACAACAAACATCTAACACTGCAAACATAAGAAGGCGAAAACAAATAAAAAGAACTGCAATCATCCTTCTTGCAACTCAAATATATATGAGCAACTGGCGAAACCTCTTGTATAGCCAAAGGACATCGGGTAGAAGGTATCGTTTTTTGTAACCCTATTGATTTACTGGGTTTTGTGCGTTTGACCGTTTCACGTGAAACCGAAGTACACTTTGCCAGCTTAAAAGGCACAACTTTTCAGCACAAGTGTAGTCAACAAAATGCGCTTTGGCAGCTCCGGCTCGAACGTCGCACCTTTTCAGTACAAGTGTCGTAAAGAAAGTGCACTTTGGCAGCTCCGGCTCGAAAGTCGCAACTTTTCAGTACAAGTGTAGTAAAGGAGGTACGCCTTGGCAGCTCCGGCTCGAAAGTCGCAACTTTTAAGTACAAGTGCAGTAAACGAAGTACACTTTGGCAGCTCCAGCTCGAAAGTCGGAAACTTTCCGCACAAGTGTAGTAAAGAAAGTGCACTTGGCAACTACGGCTCGACACTCGCAACTTTTCAATACAAGTGTGCAGAAAGTGCGCTTTGGCAGCTCCGGTTCCAAGTCACAACTTTTCAGTAAAAGTGTAGTAAAGAAATTGCACTTTGGCAGCTCCGGCTCGAAAGTGGCAACTTTTCAGTACAAGTGTAGTAAAGGAAGTACACTTTGGCAGCCGGCTCGAAAGTCGCAGCTCCGGCTCGAAAGTCGTCATTTTCAGTACAAGTGTAGTAAAGGAAGTACGCCTTGGCAGCTCCGACTTGAAAGTCGAAACTTCTCAGCAGAAGTGTAGTAAAAGAAAGTGCACTTTTGCAACTACGGCTCGACACACGCATCTTTCCGGCACAAGTGCAGTAAAGGAAGTACGCTTTGGCAGCTCCGGCTCGGAAGTCGCAACTTTTCAGTACAAGTATAGGAAAGGAAGTACGCTTTGGCAGCTCCGGCTTGAAGAGTCGCAACTTTTCAGTACAAGTGTAGTAAAGAAAGTGCTCTTTGGCAGCTCCGGCTCGAAAGTCGCAACTTTTCAATACAAGTATAGTGAAGGAAGTACACTTTGGCAGCTCCGGCTCGGAAGTCGCAACTTTTCAGTACAAGCGTAGTAAAGGAAGTACACTTTGGCAGCTCCGGCTCGAAAGTCGCGACCTTGCAGTTCAAGTGTAGTAAAGGAAATACACTCAGCTGCTCATTTCCTTACATAAGGGGCCCCGTATGCAAAACCATGTTTAGTTGGGTTATCATTTTTTCGGTAACCCTATCGCTTTGCATGCTTTTGTGTCATGTCCAGCCCTTTACATATTGGTCTTCCAGAAGTTTTGACAGACGCTCATATGGCACCCAACACGTCCACCCGTGCGAGACAACTTTTGGGCGGCCCTGTGCGACTGCAGGGGCCCTACAGTCCTACAGTTCTTTGTTTGTCGCCAAGTTCAGATGCATCATTGCAGCCATGTGGTGATGCCATGTGATGTCTGAAGAGCAAATCATCTTGACTTACTACCCGCTAAGAATACGGCGCTGGCTTTCTTTTTGGTGTACACATGAGTCGTAATCGGAACCTGATGAACCTGCACCTCACGTGAGACTAGCAAGAAAACAAAATGTCAATTATCCAAAGAGACTGCCCCCCGCTGGCCTTCAAAAACCTTCAACTACCGGGCTTTGATTGTGGATCTCAACAAAAGCTCCGGTTGATGGTTCTGGTTAGCAGTCCTCCTTATTAATTATATGCGAAGCTGACAAAATCGCGGCTCATCCAATCGGTTGGCTTGCGATTCTTCTTGAAAGGGACCCTCCCAAATAATGCTCCCAGTGAACTTTAGCCGGAGTATCTAGATTCGTGAAACATGTTCGGTCTAGACCAGGTCCGGTCACTTGACAAATTCATCTGGGGCGTTCGCCCAACGCAGTCGAGCCGCCTGCAGCTGGTTCCCTTCGGCAAAGAGAAGCGTGGCAAAGCCGCCGCCGCCGGCGCCGCACAAAGAAAAGCCTGGCCCCCCAAATCTTTGAAGCCCGCGGAGAAATGGCCACCCCAGAACTAAGTAGAACCCCTGTTTGATTGTAGAATGGACCACTGTGGGTAGCGTGGGTATGTGTCAAACTACTCTAACAAAAGGTCCCGTTGAACCCAGCGGAAAAGGATAAGGGTGCGGATTTATTCTGGGATTGCTGTTGTTTTTTTGTGTGTGTGTGTGTGTTTTTTTTAAAATGTTTTTTTTCTTTGCCCCCCCCCCCTTTTTCGTCCGGGCCAGTAAAATGTCGTACTTTACAAGCATTTTCTCGAGAAATTGACACATTTTACACTAGCCCGTCAACATCCCCAGCATCGTTCTCAGCATCCCCCGCATGTCCGACCAACATCCCTAGCTTCACCAACAAATCGTGGCGGGGTAAAACAAAAAATCAAAGGTCAATCCCTGTTTTTCAAAAAACAAGTAGCGGGGGGGGGGGGCTGCCCCCCCCCCCCCCATGATGTTCGCAGAGGTGATGATTCGAATAGGGGTGCAAGTATGTTTTCAAAAAGTCTAAAAAGTAGCGGGGGGGTTGGCGGGGGCGGCGGCCCCTCCAAGAAGTGATGATTCAAAGTGCAATTCAATCTTATGGAAAATCTAAAACGTAGCGGGGGGGTTGGGAGGGGGCGGCAGCCCCCCCCATGATGTTCGAAGAAGTGATGATTCAAGTAGGGGTGCGATGCTTCAAGAAAGGGTGCGATAGAATTTAAGAGGCAGCGGGAGGGTTGGCGGGGTTGGCTTCCCCTATGATGTTCCAAGATGTGCATACATACAGACATACATGGATTACATAATCATAAATTACCTAAAATGTCGTATTTGTCAGCATTTTCTCGCAAAATTCGATGCTCGAAAATGATGATTCACATAGGGGTGCAATTAAATCTCTGCAAGAAATCTAACAAGAAGCGGCGGGGGTTGCGGGGGGAGGCGGCAGCCCCCCCCCCATGATGTTTGAAGAAGTGCTGATTCTAATAGGGGTGCAAGTACTCTGCAAGTTGGGGGGGGGGAGGTGATGCTGATGATGCGGGAAGCCAAATCCAAAAACCTATGAAAGGGTGCAAAAGCAAAAATGCCCGGAGAGGAACTGGGAAAGCAGAGGATGCGAAAAGCCAAAGCCGCCAAAAGCCGCATAAACCAGCGAAAAGCCGCAAAAGCCAAAACGCAACCTGCCGAAGAGGAACTGGGAATGCAGATGATGCAAAAAGCCAAAGCCAAAAAGCCACCAAAAGCCGCATAAACCCGAAAAGCCAAGAAGCCGAGAAGCCGAAAAGCCAAGAAGCCAAGAAGCCGAAAGCCAAGAAGCCAAAAAGCCAAAGGCGAAAAAAAACAAATGCTGACCCCACACTAAGAAACGCCTGGTTGATTTTGACTGGGGGGCTCGCCACTGGTAGGGATTTTGCAGGGGAACAGCCCTTGTTTATAGGGCGTGGTTATTCCTGCAGGGTGAACATTAACAATCAGTTGGCATACCCAACACTCATGTTGCCCAAAAACCTAGACATAAGAGGTGACCATCGTTGCCCAAAAACCTAGAAGTAAGAAGTGACCATCGTTCAAATTCAGTCAAATGGTTGCCCAAACATGACAACTAAAATTAGGTCAGATCCCATCGATTCGCTTTGGGCAAGTGAGCGACAGGATCATTTGGGTGGCTTGTCTTTTTGAGGGTAGCCCAAAATGTTGGGGGTCCCGAAAAAAAGACACCCTCAGGAAATTTACTAGGATTTGCTTGCCGGCGAAAACCAATTAAGGTTCCTTCGGGATCCCCTGTGGACCAGTTGGGTGTTTTGGGGAACCACTTGCTGCCTGGTTCTGAAGGACAACCAACAGGAAACCACCAAACAGTGAGGGTCCCTCATTTTGAGATAAATCCATTGAGTTGCCAAGATTCAAAGCTGGGTCGCTTTACTACCACACGGTGGTACAGTTCACACAGTTGTCCTTTCTGGCCCAAAAGGTGATATTTCAACCCAGCAAAACTGTCAGTCATTCTCGGGAACCCATCGACTTGTCAACTGGGTTTCAGTGTGCTTCCCGGGACTTCGACTGCAAAAGTTAGAAAGGCAAGCCTTCTGAACAAGTGGATTCCTTCCATTTGCTTAAGTCCCCTGAAACAAAGCACGCAGATGCTCGTAAAATCCAGCAAGGGGAAATAACTCATATCCTGAAAGCAAATGAACCTTTTTCTGTGCGAAGTCGGCTCGCGGAGCCTAGCAGGCCGGGCAGGTCGCGCAGAGGGCGCACCATCTTGGGCTCGCAGCCCGGTGCCATGACCCGCTTCTGGGCCCAGTACTCGGACCTGAAGCCACGGTAATGTCGAGGTAAACTTCACATCCCAGTGACATGGAACTAAACAAACGAATCGTTTGATGAACAAATTGACATGGTACAAAATGTCTAGATGGATGAAGTCTCAAAATGTTCACTTTGGGGGGCCCAGCTGAAGAATTTGCATTTTGAGGGCCATGCTAATTTTCAGGTGAGTGCTCCCCCCCCCCCTCCCGCTCACTCACTTTGCGTAGGGTGCCGCCTGGAGCAAAAGCATCATAAATATATAAGGGGAGGCCTGATCAGTCCAACCATGGCTTTGGGGAAGGCTCTTTCTGCGATGTCTTGTGGAAGTCCGTATGCAAGCGGGTGATTCCCATCCGAATTGCTTGGCCCACAACAAAAAGAGGGGTCCACAGAAACAATCACTTCCTGACTGGATTGGCCAGCAAAAGTCTAAGCTTTTGTATCCATTGAACTAGTGTGTCCGTCTGATGACCCCACCCGACCTCTTGTCAGCTTTTCATAAGAGAAGCAGCTGTTCAGTTTCTTTCTTGCAGGGGAACCTGCCTGAATCACCTGGGAGGATGGTCAATCAGGGTTTGCATGCAAAAGTCCACCTGGTTAGCGCCAAGCAACGGAAGCAGACCATTTTAACAAGCCTGTTTCAACACAGGTGTCCTTTTGGCAAACTAATGTTGACCCCGGATTAATAAACCCTGTTTATTAATAGGAGGGTGCTGGGTTTTGTGGATTCATCACTTTTGGAGGGGAACACCCCCATATAGACAAGGGTTGATCAATCCGGGGTCGACATTAGAGGGTGGCATATTTTGAACCCACCAGGTCAACCAGGAATCCGTCGATTTGTTCGACCAAAACGGAGACCTATGCACCCAAGGCACAAACACGCGCCCAACTTCTGCAGGTCGCCCGCCTTCAAGGCGTCAGCACACTGCTCGGCGTTGCTCACCTCAAGGCTTACCCCGCGAAAAGACGCCAAAAGTCGCCAAGACACATGGCTCGTCGTCTTGGAGAGTACAGGGTACCGCTTTTCGACAGGTTTTGAAGCAAAGCCAAAAGGAAACCAGCAACTTGCTTGGGCCCCGCATTTCAAGACACACTCAAATGGGAACCCTTGACTCTTCAACCCTTTATTCAACTTGGAGTCATTGGGCTGTCTCCTGTGTCAGCCCAAAACCTCTCTTTTCGGCTCTCTTCTTGGAACACCCACATTTTATCCACCATCTCTCACCATTCCCATCGTCTCAGAGGGTTTCCTCCCCCCAAACCACTACCCCCAGAAAAAAAACATAAAAAATATATGGACCCTTTGTGTATATACAGTCGTCGTATGCCCCATTTTGCCCGGTGATTTGGGGATGGCAACCATCTTCGACATCAAAACGCACCGAGGTGCGAGGCTCCGTACAGTCTGGCAGATTTCCGGGGCTCGGCTGAACCATTGTCGGATCACGTTCTGCAGCAGATGCTTGGCCAGCCGCGGCCGGCCTCGGACAAAACTCCACCAAAGGTGCGTCCGAAGACGACGGTAGGGGCTGGAGCTACTGAACATGAGCAAGCTCAGCTGCCCAGTTTCGGACCCAGAAATACCAGGTGATCACCTTGTGGAGCCAGATGCACCAAGGGTTAAAAGTGAAAGGTGAGAGCTGGTGGATTGGCACAAAGCGCAAAAGGTGGCAAAAGGAAAGCCCTGCAATTTCGCTCGGTTCAACTTCACGGACTCACAGGCAACTTGCCTGGGCTTACAGGTGGTACATAGAAATTGTGACAGGGATATCCCGCAAAGGGCCGTGATTGACTTTGTGCAACATGAACAAAATCAGCAGCCAGGACAGGAAGGAGCACCCAGCACCTAGGTGGTCAAGCCGTGATGGTCCGAATATTAAAAAACAAAATCCCCGTGGGCCGGAAAGCACAAGCTGAGGCTTTGGGAAGCTGCAGCTAGCTACGAGCTGAATACAGTCATCAGGTAAGGCAAATTGAACATGGGTCTCCGGGCAGAGGGATGCTGAAAAACGTACGTCGGGAATTCCGAGTTATCCTGTTGGGGATGAACCAGCGACACGCGGAGAATGCATCTTACAGTAAGGTTGACGGCCCACGGTGATGTCACTAATTATGTGTAGGTTGGCATCGATCATTGCGACATTCTATCATACTCATAAATTGTAACCAAAGAGCAATCAGGCGAATACATATGCACACCTATTTACACATATAGAGAAACACATACATGTATAAATATATATATATATGTGAATGTAAACGCCACAACCATATACAACAATAAATTGATAAATACCAACGATCCAGTCCAAGCAAATGGCCAAAGCGTGATAGGGACCTTGGGGCCGCCCTCCCTGTTTGACAACACCAATGGTCACCTTGCCATATACCTTACCCCTAGTTGGTGGTTTGGTTTGGACCTTGGGAGGGCCTTCCCCGTTGGGATTCGAAGCAACTGGTTCAAATCCCCACACCAGCAAGACAGGGGTACCTCCCGCAAGCAAAACAACGGCAGGGCAAACAAGCGAGCTATGTCACCCGCCGTCCAGCAAGACACATGGGCCTTTTTCTGAGCAGCAGGGCTGCTCGCCGAACAGCGACGTATTGACTTGGCGGCAAAGACTTGCCTACCCACAAGGCATTCAGCGGAGCCCGGAAATGATGCCAGCCCGGACTGGTCCTTTGCCATTGCTCCGGTTTCGCCAAGACTAAAATGCCATGATCCCGTGAGTGCATGCGGCTCGCAGCCCACGGAACCCATACCTGGTGAATCCTGGTGATGTTCATGTGAGCGGTGATCAAAATCAATAGGCCAAACTGCGCTGATATCATTTGGCGCTTCCGCGTGCTTCCGCGCGCTTCCGCGCTGCGGGCGTTTGCTTCCGCGCTCTCATTTCCCTTCCGCGCCTTCCGCGGCTTGCGTCTCTCTTGCCAAGCCAACACAACTAGATCCACGGAAGATGAGGCCAGATCGGCCCATGGCTTTGGATTTGGCGGCATAGCTGGTGATACTAAAGGCTTGGACGCTAGAAACAGGTAAGTGAAACAGCCATGCTGGGGAAGCCCTGAAGAGATTGCGAGCCTGTGCTTGAGACATCCTTGTGCAACGTGGAGCCATCCAGTTTCTGTTACGAGCAGTAGACGGCTGTAGCAAATGGTTTATGGGTCACGACGAGCCCTGAAACGCGAATCCCAATAGATTTGCAACGCAAACGTGAAGCCTCACGACACACCGCGGCTACGATTCCCGCACAGGGCCAACGAGAACAACACATCGCACACAAGTCATCCAAATCACGGAACCCTTCCGCGGTCCTTCCGCGCCCTTCCTCCAGTGTTCCGCGAATTCAGCCCAACATCAATCTCCACGCATGTAAGGCCCGGGGTTCAAAAACGATTTGTTTAGCCCGAACAAATCGCTTTTAAGCCCCGGGAGCAAAAGCGATTTGTTTAGCCCGAACAAATCGTTTTTAAGCCCCGGGGGCGAAAACGATTTGTTTAGCCCGAACAAATCGTTTTTAAGCCCCGGGAGCGAAAACGATTTGTTTAGCCCGAACAAATCGTTTTTCAGCCCCGAGAGCAAAAACGATTTGTTGGGTCCGAACAAATCGTTTTTCAGCCCCGGGAGCAAAAGCGATTTGTAAGGCCCGAACACATCGTTTTTCAGCCCCGGGAACAAAAACGATTTGTTGGGCCCGAACAAATCGTTTTTCAGCCCCGGGAGCAAAAACGATTTGTTGGGCCCGACCAAATCGTTTTTAAGCCCCGGGAGCAAAAGCGATTTGTTGGGCCCGAACAAATCGTTTTTCAGCCCCGGGAGCGAAAACGATTTGTTGGGCCCGAACAAATCGTTTTTAAGCCCCGGGAGCAAAAACGATTTGTTTAGCCCGAACAAATCGTTTTTCAGCCCCGGGAGCAAAAACGATTTGTTGGGTCCGAACAAATCGTTTTTCAGCCCCGGGAGCAAAAACGATTTGTTGGGTCCGAACAAATCGTTTTTCAGCCCCGGGAGCAAAAACGATTTGTTGGGCCCGAACAAATCGTTTTTCAGCCCCGGGGGCAAAAACGATTTGTTTAGCCCGAACAAATCGTTTTTCAGCCCCGGGAGCAAAAGCGATTTGTTGGGCCCGACCAAATCGTTTTTCAGCCCCGGGAGCAAAAGCGATTTGCTGGGCCCGAACAAATCGTTTTTTGAGCCCCGGGAGCAAAAACGATTTGTTGGGCCCGAACAAATCGTTTTTTGGCCCTGGCTGCTTCGCTTCGATTCAAAAGAAAATTTCGGCCCAGCCAGTCGTTTCCATGAGGCCTGCGTGGTGACTCGGGAAAACACGCGGAGCCATCCCCCAAAGCGGAAAATCTTGGGGCTCGAATCCTCCCGCCGCAAAGCCTCTTGCGGGTGACGGCCAAAACAGATTGTGAGGCCACTTGCAAGCCCGGGGTGCGGAAACGATGCCCGAACAAATTGTTTTTTTGCCCGGGAGCGAAAACAACTGTTGGGCCCAAACAAATCGCTTGAGAGCAAAATATTTCTACACGCTTTTGACGCTCCAAAACTGTTCCCCTTCCGCGCCCTTCCGCGGCGCAAATCTCTTAGTCAAGTCCGCCGGCCCTTCCGCAAGCTTCCGCGGCCTGCAGAAAACCTTCCGCGCGGATTGATTTCAGCGCTCCCTTACTTAAATTGCTTTGAGCATTTTTGATCGCTGCTCATGTTGTGTTGCTTCCCCTTAAAGGAAGAACCCGTACCATACCATACCCATCCATTCGACAGTAGAAACGACAAGGGGTCCAATCCCCCTGAACAAAATAATTCAACATCATCGCCAAAAGTGCACTTCTCCGTTTTATGGCCCTGGTTTCTTTTTAAAATCAACCAAAGGTGCGCTGCTTCCCCCCCCCCCCCTGGCCCTCCCCTCCCCTTTTTGTCCAAAAACCGGAGATCTGGCGGTCGAGCCACCGGTGAAGACCAGCACCAACCTCTGCTCCAAGGCCTCCGCAAAGTCACGGCTCAGTGGCAGCGGCTCCTGATCGATTTGTTGGGCGTTCTACTCCCTGCTGACAAGGAACAAAAATAGCAACACGCAACACGAGTTGTTGTCTGTCTTTGTATTTTTGCTTGTTTATTCTTTACGTTACAACGCTCGAAACACATAATTACAACAAAAGCTGTTTAAAGCACCGGACTTTGCGGAAGGAACGCCAAAAGGGGGGGGCCGCAAAGGAGGTGCCTCTAAAATGAGGGTGTTGAGGGATACGATGTCAATCTTCAGGAGAGGACACCTTCGGAATGACATGATCATCAAGCGGCTTAATTTCAGATAAACAGTAGAAATGGCGTGCGGCAAAGATCCAGCCTGACAAAAGAGTAGGCAGACCAACAAAGGATGTGCGTATGGGGAGTGGTGAGTTTGGCATCGGAGGGGGACGTAGTCGAGCTTGCTAGGATTGGCTGCAAATGGACGGCAGGGCCAAAAAGGCCAAGGGACATCATAAAACCGCGTAACCCCGCACACACCACTCCCCAAACACACCTCTGTTTTTGGTCTATTTGCGTCTTCCTAAGATGGGTAACCAAAAGGGGAGGGGCGGTGGGAAGCCAATCACACCTCAGCCTTAACCTGGATTTTTCCGGATCTATCTACTCACTTGCCCAAATCACCTGGTGATCACCTTTTGAGGCCTCTAACAATCTCATTTGCCCAGAGAAATACATGTGCAAATTCGCCTAACCGTAAGTCAGCCTGGCCCGGCCAGTACTCATAGGCTTCTGGTCCACAGGCCTTTGCTCAAGCGGAACTTCCTGAGCCTCTCAGGACTTGGTTTGTAGTCGGCTCATGCACTTTGGCCTGGTGGCAACCTCCAAATTGCAGGGGGCTGCGAAAACAGAAACATCACCTTCATCAAGCTGCAAGCTGACCGAAGATGTTTGCCCGAACCGAGGTCCAAGACCCGCAGTGGCAAACAGGGCACTCTTTGTGCTGGCGGTTGTTAAAGGGAGTTTTCCCCATCAAATGCAAAGGAAACACGGGCACCGCTGGGTGGGATTTCCCCGCTTCCCTGATCGAGCCACTTGGCCAAAGAAACGGGCTGTGGGCTTGACTTAATACTAGACTTCTGCAAGCACGAAAAACAGGGCCCACAGGAAAAACAAAGGCATGTTAGCTGAGTGGCCCACAGACCCAGAAATCAAATGTTCGCCTTTTGGAACCATGACTAAAAATGGACCAAATCGGGGAAACCGAAAGGATAACAAGTTGGCTTCGGCCGAAACTAAATCCTGGGCAAATAGTGATCTCAACTGGTCGGTACTCGCTGCGAAGCCCGCCATGGTCGAGGCCAAACTAAATCAGTTTTGAAGATCCTGAGAGCTGCCCCCACTTGGACTTTTACAGTTCTGTACCCCATATGCCTGAATCCCAAACCCATGGCGGTTCCGTAAAATTTGCACAGCCCCACTACTTGCTGGGGATGCAGGCCAAGTCAGGCATCCGATGTACCCAGTCTGGACGGGTTCTTTTGTACAAGGGTTCCGGTTTGCATTTAAGGACATGTGCATCCCACAACCATTTCTCACAGTTGGGTAAAAGATGGCACGATTCCCAGATTTTGGTTTCGTAACTCGTCCACATGTAAGGGAAGTGTGCCATCTACTGTCACCTGGGTGCAAAACCCGTTTCGGCCCATTCAACCTTGGCACATTTTCCGAGGATGTGTCATATTTAGTGTACACTAAAAACCTCGCTTCCGAAGCAGACTGGCAAAACGAGTCCAAGCTGATTGAATGCCACAAAAATGGCTTTCCCCCCAAAACTAAGCCCATGAACTCACGGGGTGAGAAATAGAAAATCGTGTCCAGTTCATACTATAGGAGGGAAAACCAGGGCCTGAAAAGTGGAACCGTAAACGGAGTTCCAGGGGTCACCGGGGTGACTCCCCCTAATCGAGGCCCCAACAATACTAGTACCTTCATTTTCACGGCCGGACCGAGAGCCTCAAGCAACCGAGTCGCCGCCAGCACCCGCAGCGGCAGCGGGCCGCTCCGTGCGATCTTTGCTCCACCCAGGATGGCCCCCACCTACCGAGATCGCCGAATCGCTTGGGGACCGGGATTTCGAGTTCGGTGTGTCTTAAAATGGGGGGATGCCCAAAATGGCTGGTTTCAAGCTTTCCTTCGGCTTCTGGAGGTCGATTTGCCCTCCTGTCCGCATGGAACCAAAAAACACATCTTGCCTCAAAATGGACCCCCTGGTGAATTCCATCAGGTGGGCACCTGGGGTCTCAGCCCAAATCATTCCATAGGTAGACCAGCAGCGCCCATGGGCGGCCTGGTCCTGCCAACCGCCCCCGGTGGTCAGCATCTGCTCCACGTTTTGCACCGCCTCGTCTTGGGGCGCTGCGCAGTGAAAACAAAAACATGGCGTGTGCCTTCCCAGCCCTCGTGTTCCCAACCTCTGGTTGGTGTGAACTCTTTGGGCTGCCCCCTACCAAGAAGAATGAGGCTAGCCAAACAAGTGCTATAAAACATATAAAGAACACAACAAGAACAGAGAAGTGAGGTTGCCAGCACCCTATGTGCAACTCCAACTTGCCGAAAGCACAAACACAAAAACAAACACACACACACACACACACACACACACACACAAGCACTTGCCAAACACTGCGAACTAGAACCCAGCATGGGCAGAACACCACCCCGGTGGGCCAAATCAGCGTTGACAGTTGGATGGGGGCCGAAGAAGGACTCTGGTGCAACGGTGCAACAACAGTGGCCGAATCATGTTTCACCTGCCACAAACAGGATGGCAAGGAACAGTTGGTTTCTTGGACCAATTGAAGAGTGCCTTTCTTCCAATGAAAAACTCAGCATCACACCGGCGAATGACCCTTGTGCGATTTGATTGGATCGAAAATTATCCAAAAGCCTCTGAAAGGAAGGAAGGACGCCTTGTCTTTCTAACATGGGGCTGGGAAAGCATGTAACATATTTCAGGCATTGAATGTGACTGTGGGACTGTCCGGCTACGTTGCCGTACAGTATCAACGTCCTGGTTGGGGGAGATTAACCCCATTCCCTTTTGAGGAACGAAGCAGTGCTTGCGTGTGCGGAACATCCCTCAATTGCTGTTCACACGGAACTCAGCATGGTGCCGACACTCACCCCGACTACCAGACTACTTGACCAGGCTTACACTTGTATGAACACCCAAACCTGAGAGGAACATGTTGATTGCTTGTAGCTTCAGACATGCAGTTGACCAGTGCCAGGCAAAGGGCCATACAGCACATATTAGTTGGTTAATGGAACAACAAACAGCAGGACGGTTGCCTCTTGGATACCGCGCAGTTTGAGAGGACGCAGTCGGCAAAACACAAGCAGAACCCTGCACCCAGCCAACCATAGTTCCAGTGGCATGAATCAAGGACTCGTCGTCCATGTGCAAGTCGAAAGCTGCCTTGGGGCCGACCCAGGCAGTAGGAAGCTGATTGGCAAATTGCCATGATTCACGCACCTTCATGCATTTTCTATAGCCATACCTTTGCCATTGAGTAGCTTACTTTGGGGTTCGGCGGCTAATACATTCATCTGCTATGAGTGCCACCCCTTAGATTATCCATTAGACACCTACACGCACCTCATCATGGTCTATGCTTCTTCCACACGCACACACATTGACATGTGTGTGTGTGTGAAGTGTTGGATGGTCCCAGGTTCAAATGAGCTTGCGCCAAAAGGAAGCCGCTCAATGTGTGGATGGAAGCACGGGGTTCTCGACTTCCCGCCCGCGGCCAGTTCTCGACTTCCGCGGCGCCGCGGCGCCCGTGGCGATCATGGCGCCCGCCGGGGGTCCCCGCCAGGGTGGCCTTCATGGCCGCGGCTGCGAGGATGGAGCTGCTGCCGAGGCCGCTGCCCGTGGGCAAGGCGCTCCAACTGCAGAGCCGCAGCCCGCCTCGGGTGCGGCGAGCCTTTGGCTTGGGGTGTGAGGGCTCTTTTTGTTGATTCTGGTTTTGGGGTCCCATGCACTCTCCTCAAGCAAAACGCCAATGTGAGCATCCTCCCCACCTGGCACCTGTGAAGGGACAGGTGATGTTCGGCTCTTTGAAGAGCCGCATTTTGCCAGAGGATCCACTGGCTGTTGGCCCCCGAGTATAGTACATTGGCTGGGTCTCGGGTCTCGTCACACCCTGGCGCGCGGGCGAGGTGAAACGCGACACGAGGAAAAGCCGCGCGGAAGTTGATATCGAGCGCGCGGTGAGACGATGAGAGCCACTGGAGTTGACAACCATGTGTTGCTTCGCCATTGGTTGACTGCTGTCAGAAAGAATAAATGCTTACTTACTCACTTCCTGAGTGGGTTGACCAAAAAAGTCCACACCTTTCCTTTTTTCACCACTAAACTCTCTTCCAAGTCTTCCCAAAAAGCATAAAGTCCAGAATCTCAGGGAGTGAGCATTCGCCGCATTTGGTGTCAAAAGAACACAGGGCTGGTGCGAACGGCTTTGGCTTCGGGATGCCCAACGGGCGAGCGTCAACTCCTCCGAAGGCTCCCTGCGGACCTAGGCCGCAAGACCCGGGCCCGGCCCACTTTGGCCGTGAGACGTGCGGGCGCCGACCAATCAGAGAAGACCTGAGCGCCGCGGCCAGTCGCCCGGCGTTGGTGAGGGAGCCACATCTCTTTGGGGCTGAACATCTTCAGTGTGGAACCAAGAACGCAACAAGGGCAACAAGGGGGGGGAATGAACGACTTGGCTAAAAAGATGTGCGTCCAGGGAGTCCAGCCATGGGGGGAGAGAGAACGTTTGTTCAGGCTGGCTGGCGGCTTCATCCCAGTGTTTCGCCCCTCGACATGCTTGACAGGATCCCAAGAGATCAAAACAGGGCCCGGGTCGGAGAAGCAATTCGCTTTGCGTTCAGAAGCGAAGCAACGGCACAGATCTTCAACAAAGTGCAACGCCAACAAACCGACAAACCCTGGCTGACATCTAAGCTGGGTGTGAACGGGAAAACCCGTGCGGTTTGTTTTAGAGAAAGTAGCGAGCGATGTGTTGGCTTCGCCGGTCTAAACTTACCCAGCTGCAACTGCAACGATTTGCTGTAGCCGAACCCAGCACTTCCAGGTGCTCGTTTAACTGGCACTTTCGCAAAGTGCCCGTTTAACCGAGTTTAACCAGCACTTTGTCAAGAGGCTGGATTTCAACACTGTGAAAGGTGCGTGAGAAACCCGTGAAAGACCCTGAAAACCTCATGAAAACAGCGTGAAGAGAAACTCTTCGTTTACTCATGCCAGGGCTCCCAGTGAAGACAGCACTTTTTATCAAACGTGCTCGTTTAACTTGTCCTTTGGACTTGCTGGGGAAGCACTGGCATTGCCTCGCCGAACCCATACAAAAAGGGGACAGGCTAGAATATAGGGTGCTTCTCAAAAGATAGGTCCTAAGTCCTCCTGGTGATTGGTTTCCTTTTGGCTTCCCTTCAAGACCATCCAAAGACAATTTTAGTGGTAAATACAAAGTTTAGACTTGTTTGGGTCCATCCACTCAGGAAGTGAGAAGAACTGGTGCCCTGTTTTTTTGGAGGGGCTTTGGAGGGGCTTCCCTTTGAAGTGAACAAGCCGGGGGTGCGGGGGTCACGAACCTTGTTCCGAGAAAGTGTCACGTCCAGAAACTCAGGGAGTGAGCTTTCTATTTTGAGACATGCTTCGTTTTGGCTTCCCTTCCAAGATCATCCAAACACGCACCCCTGGCTAGTCGATTGTAAAGGGAAACCCCCCCCAAAAAAAAAACTGGCACCACTGTTGCTATTTTGAGACAGACCCCTGATGAGTCGGAACTCGCCTGTCGGACCGCGTGGGGATCATGCGACAGCATCCGCTCGCAGCAGCCACGGATGCGAAACTGATACTCGCCGCCTGCATCGCTAACTTGGCCCATGGGCAAACAGAAACACAGGTTAAGATCCTGGGTTCACATCTATTCTGCTCCTTAGGGGAGACCCAATGCAAGTGGAACAAACGCAATGCCCAAACAACACTGGAGTGCTCTTACAGCACTCCTTGTAGCTTCAGGCTCCATCTTACGCAAATTTGGATACCCCCAGCTCCTTGGCTTCCTTTCAACTATCCGCTAGAAACCAAGCACTTCCTGTTGCTGTAGCATGTGACCACGTGCTTGTCTACCTACTAAACTGATCACTGGAATTGCTGGGAAGGCCGCATTTCAGCTTGGCCATGCTTGGCCCAGAGGCCACATAGAGAGCAAGAAACCGGCATCTGTGGTTCGGGAAGCTTGCGGTTCCGACCAAACCTCTCCAAGACGCCTGTTGCTACCTCTTGGACACGGACATTTCAACACTCAGCAGCCTTTTAATTGGTGGATTGAAACCCTGATTGCCCAAAGGACTCAGCAAAAACAGGCTGACCTTTTGAGGCCACGATTAAAAATACATTAAAACGGGGAAACTCAAAGGTCAAAACGTCGATTTGCTTTGGGAAAGTAAGTCTTGCAAACGGCACAGGGAAACGGGCGCGGCAGGGTGGCGTGGAACGTGCCGCGGTGACGCGGACGTCTGGAACGAGTCAGTTACGTAAGGTTGGTTGTTCCGGACCTCTGGGAAGACATGTGTGGAGTCCTCAAGCACGCGTTCATTCATAGATGGATGGATGAATGGATGGATGGGTAGATGGATGGATGAAGCGACCAGGGGCGCGCGGCCTTACGATACGGCACCTCCTTGAAGGCTTCTTTGGCGGCATGGCGGGCCGCGTAAGAAGCGCAGCTACTTACATGGGGCATGTGTGTGTGTGTGCGCATGTGGACTTGGTGGCAAATTGCTCCGCTGCGTCTGGAACACGTCTGGAACGGGTCTGGAACCGGGTCTGGAACGGTTACGCTAGCGGCTTGCACTTGGGAATGCTGGCAAGCAGCATGTAAAACACGGTCGTTTCAACAATGTGACGACCGAGAGATATCGAACCGTTACCGTATCGTATCGAACAGATTGCGGCGGGGTTGACCCTTAACATTGACAGGCCGTTCCAAAAACACATCTGTCAACAGGACCGCTGCCCAATTCCATCCTAGTCCCAATGATTACAAGCCACGCAGCCCAAACCCCCAAAGCTGGACAAGCAAAACCCATCGTTAGCACCTCAGGCTTCTCTCGAACACCAGCCTTAACGCGTAGTATTTGGCAAAACAAGGGGGGAGTCAATAACCTACCAAATCACCTGACCGTCTGAATCAATACTCTAAACTAGTCATAAATATATAAACAAGGTCTGGAACGGAAGGTCTGGATCATGTTCTGGAACGGAGGTCTGGAACGGAGGTCTGGATCGCATGTGGGTTCCGGACCCTGTTCCGGACCTTATAAATTGACTCGCAGCCATATGTAGCACCCAGTGCGAACATGCCCCAGGACAGAAGGGATGGTAAAGAATCGCCGCCTTGCAGATTCAGTTTGGGTGGGCGCACCCCACTATTTCAAAGGGACCCCCTCCCCAAAAAGTTGAGACAACTAGTTGAACCGGAGGTGTTTTGGACAAACGCCACCCATCGCCGACTTTTCGGAAAGCCCAGATCCTCTCCCAAGGGCTCATCGACTCGACGAGGCTTCGACTCCAAAGCGCCTTGGCGCCAAATGGCTTGGCCGCTACTCCGGAGGCGCGGCACAAGGAACTCCACGGCATCCACCTGCGGGTAACTACTCCCGGAACAGGGATGGAAAAACAGGTGATGTTTCATGGGTGTGATGTTGGCGAAAGGTATGTTCTTTCAGTGTGGGTAAAAGGTGATTTTCTTTGGTTTTGCGATGTGAGCAAAGCGATTGTTTTTTCCATGGGGGAAGACAGGTTGTGTTTTTTGGGTGTGGGTGCTTTGTTGTTCCTTCTGTCTCCCTAGAAAACGGGCCCTGCAAAAGGGGCTAGAAGGTTGGTAAGGCTTCCGTGCAAATCCACCCCACCAACAGCTTCCTCATGTGAGGCGTATTTTTTGAGGGTGCCTTTTTGTCGTCACACTGGCAGCTCCCAAAACCGTTTGCTTTTGAAAAAGACAGATCCATGAACGCATCATTTTCGTGAACACAAAAGCAATTTTGAGGGCGGTATTCGAGGGGCACGGAGCTATTCCGCCTGATTTTAGGCAGATGTACCAAGTGATATTCAACCCTATGAGCCTATGACCATGTGGGCACCTGAAATTGGGGGGTGCCCCTGGCCCTCCCTCCCCCGGCCACCGCCCCCTCAAAACCCCCAAACCACCCAAACCGCCGGCCGCCGGCCGCCGCCGGCAGAATTGCCGCGCCTTCTGCTGCTCCGCCGCCCGGGCGTAGTAGACCCGGGCGAAGGCGGCGCCCGTGGCGCCGCTGCAGTTCCGGAGCTCCACCACGTAGCCCGCCAGCCGACTCCTCGGGCGAAGTGCGCTGGGCGCCCCTGGGCCAAAGGACCCGGGAATATTTCCAGCGCCACGTTTCTTTTGTGACTTGGACGATGCTTTTGGACAGGGAAAGGTCAAAAGACCTGTTTGCGGTGGGATTCAGTTACTGAGTTTTGTAGGTAGCGGGCGCTCCCACCCTGCAAAAACCCAGTCCTACACCAAGAAACCAGGCATCGACAGAGTTCTTCATGGGGAAAATGGAACCAATAAAAACTCCAGGAGTGACTCTCCTCTCAATTTCCCACATCTGTTGCTAAGAGTTTCACTTTTACTGGGGTACATGGAACCCCCCCACTAAACCCTTAAAACCTAAAACTACAAAAAACCTAAGCCCATGGCTGGGAACCTCGCATTTTTCGGGCAAATACTAGAGCCAACCGTCCCTGGACACAACGGGCGCGAATCAAGGCGCTCGAGGTCCACCACCTGGCAGCACAGCTCCACCGCGTCGAGCCCCACCTCAGCCGAAAGTTTCGCCGGTTTCGCGCGCGAGCCGGGCGCGTCGGCCCCCAACGCGTCGTACAAACCGTGTACCCCGTATGGGTGCGCCTCAACATCCTCAACTCAGTTGCCCAGTTTGCACCCAGACATGAAAGGCTAGCATGTTTGGGCCATGACTAAACGTGGTCCAAAAAGGGGAAACCAGAAGGTCAAAAGGTTGGCTTTGTGCAAGTGAGTTAAAATAGGGAACCGACGAACATGCGGTTGTCCGTGCTTCGGGCTTCCCCTTAAAGCAGGGTCAAAAAGACAGCCCCGTATGACATGTGGTTTCTTATTGAGGCTGAAAATCACCCACCACGTGGTCAGGGGGCCAAGGTGTTTGGGCGACAGTATGTAGCATGTGTTCCGGCTGTCACCCAGTAATGGCGGGGTTGACCATTTTGAGACAAACTTGTCCTGGCAAAACTCCTTCATGACCATGAGTAATGGTCAATTCTTGTGGGAGCACCTTGGTCCGTCCTTTCCAACCATGGCACCATGGAAGCGGACCGAAGGCCTGTAGCCTCACTTTTAGAATCCATAAATTATCATAATGCGGGAAGGGTAAGCATGTGGCCGAACTACTATCATACACCCCGATGAATTTCTTGTTCCTTGAGGACACTGAAGCAGGCACACGGGATTCCCATCTCCAGCCTAAAAATCAATGATGGCCATCATGGTGGCCATATGGATTTTGGGGCTGCTTCCAATCAGCTTCACTCCCTCGCGGGATGCTTTCTGGACAGTTCTCGGATGAAAGAACAAAACGTCGCGAGGGAACGTGCAGGATGGTTTGAATATTGTGCTTGCAGAACCTCAGGAGACCAGGGCAACTCCATGTTGAAACAAATGAGCAGTGCAAAAACCCATTGACTTATGGCTCTATTTTCATGGTTGCAGCAATTTGCATTGGCCTTACTCTACCTCTCACTGCAGCCCGGTATTGGAACGGCTATGTTCCAACCACTCCCCTGCCTTCTCGAGCACGGGAGCCTGGCACTTCGGTTCACATGATCAAAACTCGTCGTGTTCATGGTACCCTAACCGACACCTTCAATTTTTGCCAAAAACCGCCGAATACCTTTGCTTGGTAGATGCCCCACCAAAAATGAAGGTCTTTTAAGCACAAATAGGGAACTTGCCAGAAGAACTGACCAAGAGGCATGGTCTGAGAAACAATTCGATTGCCTACTTTGGGGGCTGGGAATCACGGTCGGGCAAATCGACCGCCCCGTATGCACTTCGGCTCCAGCAATTGACACGCCCTTCCCGTGGCAACTGCTTGCTGGAACCGAAAGAAGGTTCCACAGAATGTCCCCTCAACATCGCCCACCAAAAGGAAACTCACTGGAAGCTGGCCACTTAGAGTGGTGATGCGTATATCCCTCAAGAAGGATCTATCACCCTCCCAAACTCCTATCCAACAACTGTGCTGTTTCAGGAATCCGACCGATTGATGTCATGTTTGGCCCTGTTTGGACCTCATTTAGTGGTCTTCCTGACACTCCCCCCCCCCAGAGAATAATTTGGATTGGGAGGAACAAGACTTAGCTGGCCGATGTCCACCCCGCAGACCCTGCGGGATTCCCAAGCGCCTGAATTCGCAAGCTCGACAGGTCAAGGACCGCCTCCCAGGGTGAACTTGGCCAAGAGGTCCCGAGAACCGCCCACCCCCCGCGCAAAAGGGGCGATCCTTCTGCAGAAAACTGCCGCACTGCCCACCACACAATCTTACGCTGGTGAAAAGAAAAGTCAGTAAACCATAGTAAACGGAAGAGGGATCGACCTTCGCCGCGCATGCTCACGTTGCATGTTGGTTGAATTGCGGCCCAAGAACACACCGTTACACCGCGCAAAGCACTGTTCGAACTCCTCTGGGGCACGCAGGTCACGTGGCTCTTCAAATGTGCGTCCAGGAGCCGAAACAAGTTGTGGAGCTGCAATCTGTGCAAAGTGCCACCCAGCAAAGCAAATTAAATACCATATGTCCAGAGTCACATGTTTCCAAGGCACGCGCTGCTGATCTTTGGTCTTCTTGCAGGCTCACCAATTAACCTTCATGACCGGTGCTTATCCCCAGCTTAGTCCTGTTTGAGACCATCTCTGCGCATGGTGCGCTATGTTCTCTGGGTCCCTGCGAAAGAAAAACAACGACGCACTCCATTACAAACTGTCAGCTTAGCTTCCACCAAGAACTGATCCAAGGCCTTTGCAAAGAAGCTGCGATGTGTGCAGCTTTCTTTGGATGAGTATGCGTCAAAACAGGGAACTCGAAAAGTTGTGGTTTCCCTCTTCCCAAAAAGGGTACCCTCAAAAACACATACCGACCTTGACTGCTGTGTGGCAACGGCTTTTGTCAGTGCCTCGGGAGTTCGAGGGCCAGATTTGCTGCAGCAGCGCACCAAATGGCGATCTGGCTCCTGCAATCTAGCTGGCCAGCATCCTTTCATGCCATTGACAGGCGGGCCTGCCTAGGCCTGAGCAGTTTCAAGCGACGGCTAGAAAACTCGGACAGCAATCACAAGCCTTGGTTATGGAGGTTCCGGGAGGGTGCAGGGCAGCGGGGTCAGTAAAGCTCCCTAAGGGACCCTTCAGGAACCTGGGGCTCTCAACAAGCCACCCCCTTAGGGGTTCAGCGAAAATTGTAGAGGGGAGTGCCGTTGGCAAGAGTGCAGCTTGCTTTAGGTTCCGGGCTGTTTGTGGAGTCAGTCGCAGGCAACACCTCCCCACCGAACTAACCCACAGGATGTAAGAACAAAAGCGACCGGATCCGGATGCTGCAGTGCGCGCCCAACAGTCTGTTCAGAATCGTAACAATCAGCTAGCATACCCAGTCAATCATGTCGACCCCGGATCCAAGTAGAACCCGTTCTATTGATAGGTGAAATGACAAACCTCGACTAGCAGGGGACACCTTTTATCGGTCAACCAGGGAGCACTTAGCACTTGGACATTTCCCAGGAACTGGGCCACAATGCGAACTGTTGCTCACCTGCCCCCCAGAATCACCCAGAACACGCATGAAAGCTCAACTTTAGCTCTCAGGCTCCAAAATGGTAGAAAGTCTGGCCACGTGGCGTTAAAAAAATGACGCGGGTATGCGCGGGTACAGCAAACGAAACTTGGCACACGACTCAGTCGGTACCTTCAGTTGGAACATACGCCAGGGTTTTCGGCACAATTCCCTGCATGTGGGTATGTAAGGGGACAACTAAACCACGATTTTGGGCTTAATAAGTTGAAGGTTCTTCCTTTGCGGCACTCCAAAAAAATACGCACGGTAGTTAAAAAGACACACACACACCTACCTTGTTTTTTTTGGGGGGGGACCCCAAATTGTGGTTTTCCTTTCCCAACACAGCAGTACCAACTCAAAAAAGAAAGACATCCGAAGTTAGTATACATCATGAGTGAGACCCGGAATCTGACAGATCAAAACCCGAAGCCTTCAAAGGCCGATTCGCCTTGGAAAGCTGAGCGTAAACACATCCGAGCGGTGCGCTAGCTCTGCACAGGTCTCCTCGGCCCGCAAGGCTTCAGCCGCCTTGCGCTGCCCGGCAGCCTGGCGCTTGGCCGACTGCGGTATGGCCGCGGCTTGTTGGGAGGGCACCCCTTTTTGGGCTGGTTGTTTAAAGGGAAGCCACAATATATATATATATATACAAACAACAACAACACACATTTTGTGGGTCCCTCTCAGAAAGGCCACAAAGAGGTTGTTGGAGCAGTTGCTTTTCAACTTTGTGGAAAACTGCCCGCTGATTCCCTACTTTTAGAGTTGGTCCAACTCACCCCCCAAAAGAACATAATGACTGTTTGCGAGCTAGACGGGAATGAGTCAGCGCCTACTGTCACACAAGCTCAGCCATCTACACAGAAAAAGAAGTCAATGCCCCACCAACATCCCCTGACGTCAATGGGTGCTTTTCTGACTGGCTGTCCAGCACTCTTAAGCTATCTTAAGCTCAGGTCGACCTTGACTACTGACTCACACAAATGGGATCCTCGGTGCTTGTTGCTTGCCTTCCCATGATGAAAGTAGGCAGCTCAGCTCATCACCACTGCGAATCAAGCTCCTGCCTTATGCCACGCCACTTGAAAGAAATTCCAACTGGTTTCACCTCATACGCGCCGGCATTTCATCTAGACCGCCTCCCAAAGCAACTCTGGAATACACCTTTACGCCAGGGTAAAAGCGGGGATGCCTAAGAGTCCAACAAAGAAGCTTCTGAGATTCCGATCCTGAAAATGGAAAGGGCTTTGCGAAGAGCCCATGTTACCCAGCTAGAGGAGTCTCCTTTCTGCTTGGCACTGTTCAACCATCAAGGATTCAATGCTTTACTACCATTATCGCTTTACTCCACGTCTCCAATGGTACCAAACGTTGACCCACGGTTGAACTGGAAACAAACCACCATCGAATGACTGGCGGGGCAAAAGTAGATGGAACAATTCCCAGCATTTAATTTCAGTTCCGGGCCAGGGCAACCTGCTTGGAACTCCACCGCCCTTGTCGGGTGCCACGTTAAGCGGTTTTGGGTACGCTTCGCCGCCCCTGGCCGCGATCCCATCCTCGGCGAGGTCCTGTGCGCTGAAGCCCTGATGGTCCAGCGCCAAGACCACCTCGCGGATCGCCAAACTGAAACAAGTGGGTGCTTCTCAACATGGGGGTCCCCCGTTTTGGGTGGTAAGGGAGAACAAAAAAGAAGCCCATGCCACTTTAAGGGACCCCTGACGTCCAAATAGGGGTTCGGACCCCAACAATCCCCAAACTATGTTTAAAAACAAAAGGAAACACATGGTATGCGTCACCCTCCAACAATCGTGGAAGCTGACTGCTGGCAGAAGGGTTTTGGAAGAACTACCCTTTGGGGAGGCCCTTTGTCACTTCCACGGTTGTTAGAAAGAGGGAGTCCTTCCCCCAGTCCTTAAGAAAATGTCTCTTTGGGATTAAACATCGGCATCAACACCCCCTACTATTCGTCCAAACAAGGAAAACTGAACTGACACTCGTCCAAGTCATGATGGTTTCATGCAAACTTGGACATCCCCTCACAGGGCTTGCCGCTGGCCACAAACAAAACATCAAGTAAGCAATCAGGGGTGCCCTTATGCCCACCCAACAGTAACAATATCATATCGCAAACGCCTGCAGCAAAACCGGGAGAAGGTGCCCGAAAACAACACAAGGGATAGCACATGCTTGCTGCCTTGCAGAAGATCGGGGTTGGGACCATTCTCCATTAATCACTTCCCCCTATTAATAAAGGTCTCCCTAATAATAAATATTTGTTTCGGAAGTCCCAAATCCGGGAATACTACTTTTAGAATAGCCAATACTAAACCAATCCTAAAGTAGATATTTTCCTGCCCGTACTCAAATCCAGCCCCATTAGGGGGACCCCGGGGGCACGTTTCCTTTACTACGGCTGTACTACAAAGTTGCGACTTTCGAGCCTGAGCTCCGGGAGCACGTTTCCTTTACACGGCTGTACTACAAAGTTGCGACTTTCAAGCCAGAGCTCCGGGAACACGTTTACCCAAAACCCACAACCAAAAACAACAAAACGTGACCTCAACTCCCGCTACTTAAATTCCTTACTCAGAAATGTGCGTTTGAAGCGATTTTACGGAACGGAACAGGGGGACCACAGTAAACAAGCCTACACAGAACAAGAAGTACCCTCCTCCAAAACCTGCCCTCTAGAACCAGGGGACCCCTAATAATAAACATTGTTTTGCAGGCCGGGTATTTTTTTTATTAGGGGGGGGGGGGGCGGCGTTTATTATTAGGGGGAAGGGATTAAACTGCCAAAAACGGCCTGTGTTCTTTCAGTCTTCTTTTCAAGCCGTCAAACCAGTCCCAAAGTGGAAACATCCATGTCCTTTCCAATCCAACGACTATGCATTTCAAGAGCCAATATCTGTCCATGTCAAACTGTCCACAACGCCCTGGGCGTTCCATTTGAGCCAGCACGCTCCAAAAAAACGAAAGCCGGCGACTTGCCATGTTAAAAGCCAGCATGTGCCCATGTCTGCCTTGAGCAAGTGCAGAAACGCGGGAAGCGAGAATTTGAACCGGCCAATCTCAAGTACTATTGCGTGGAATTCCATGGGACAAAAAGACTGGCACTCTTTTCTTTGGTCGACCTTGAAGGGGCTTCCCGGCTGCTCCAACAAGTCGGAAAAAGTCGCATTGGCCCCCGCTGGGCGTCCGGGGCAAAGAAAGAAAACGGCTGGGAGCAGCTGGCGCTGGGATCCCGCGCCTCCGTGGAGCAGCGTTTGGCTAGCACTTGGAGCACCTAAACGGGAGCGAAGCCCTCGTCGACCCAAGGGGCAAGTGGGGTATGCCGATTGGTTGCTCACATTCCCAACCGTGTTGGTGAGACGAAAACCGGTTTGAGGGGTTCTTTGTTGACAGTTGTCTCCAACCAGTCCTTTTTGACTGTTTGGAGGGGTGGTTTGGACTTCTTCCCATTTGCCCCCTACAACCAGGGATTCGGGTCCGTTTGATGTCCCCAACAGAGAATCAAGGCATACATAACTTTTGATCCATGGACCCCTCGCCGAGCGCCCTCTGCTCAGCTGTTTCCCAAGATTTCCCAAACACAAGACAACTGATCAAGTGGACAAACAAACAACTATGCCTGACAGGAAACTCGTTTTGGCGGACCCCACTTTGGGGACCATTCATGTCCGCATTCAATCCCACCAAGAGAAGACTCACTTTTCAATGCGATCTTAACAAAAACAACAAACAGGAAATACCGTTTGCGTGTGTAAAAATGGGTGAACCCAAAAAGCAGTGGGTGTCCCCTTCAAACCCTGTTCCTCAACAAACACACCCAACGGCCCTGAAAGTATCACACTTGCTGAAGACCAGTGAAAGAAAACGCGCCTCAGTGTGTCCTTTCACTGCCGCGAGGTGCAGCGCTGTCCACTCCTCCTGCAGTGGAGGATCCTCCCTACGCTTCATGCCCTAATTGGTCCGACAAAAACTGCCAACGTCCATTTGCTTCGCGCGCTGAGAACCAAATGATTTATCTATCAATCCCTCAGACATCGACAACGGAACCTGATTCACTGCTGGTTTCTGAGTGAAGCCAGTTTGCCCGACCAAGCGAGGTGCCTGTTTGGTTAGAAATAGACGGCCCTGGTACATGGAACAACCATGACGAACCCATCTAAACCAGTGGAACTCATCTATTTCTAGCCAACGTAATCTTGCGCTTGAATTTGCGCAAGGTGGGCTGCAGGATTCTATTTGTCCTCTCACTTCCTGGATTTACCAAACAAAAAGGTCCATGGAACGTTTAAGGGGCCGTACTTTCCAGGGCTAACAATCCAAACAATGGAAACGGAGGGACCCATTGCATTGGGAAAGCAACTGGAAGGGTGGTCTGCAAAACACCCGTGTAAACGTCTCGTAAAAGTCGGCAGGCGCACTTTTGGGCTTGTGACTCTGTGTTTCACTGGGCATCCCTTCAAATGTCGGAACTTGATTTCAGCCGACCCAGTCGACAACAAGGGACATGGACAGGGTTCCTTTGTGTTTTAATAAGTCTATACATACATGCATCTGTACCCTTACGCATCACCCCACCAACATGAACCTCATCTCAAAATAACCCAACAAGTGCGGTTCGAACCGCTCCCCGGGCTTTTGTTGGAGTTCTCCTTGGGCGTGCGCAGCGCCACGTTGGCGCCGCTGTCTAAGAGCTCCGAGCAGCAGCTGGCTGAGCCGCCTCAGACTCTCAGCCCGGCTCAACATGAAAGGTTAGCCTTTTTGGACCATGATTAAAACAAAATACTACAAACAAACAACTAGAAATCAGGAAACCTAAAGGCAAAAAATGTTGGCTTTGGGCAAGTGAGAAAATTGGTGGTTCGCGTCTGGGTTCCCTTTTTTTTGGCCAAAACCAAAAAGGGTAGCGGTGCTTGAAGCGGTGGACGGGCATCTAGGTGTTTCTCGAAAAAGGGGACCCCTTAGACTGGTTGATGTCCTGTTGATCCATTCAGCCACAATAAGTCGCCCAATCTTACGACAAGATGAAATGGCTATACCCTCCCTCAAGAAAAATAACCGAAGGGCGTTGGATCGCGTTCCTTCTCGCAAACCTGGCTGTCCAGTTCCATAGTTGACCTTTACCCAGCTCAGTTGCCTAGATGAATTCACATCTGCGCAAATACCGATGCTGTTTCATCTAACGTTCTCAAAGGGTTGTTGTACCCTGGCTATACTATGACCCGCTTGCCAATGCCAATCTCCTGAACTCTCACGATACCTGGTGCAGCATCACACGGCATCTCTCAGTACCAACACGAAGAGAAAATCAAGCATCAAAACTGCCAAACAGAGCCAAGGGATGGTTAATTCATTTTTTGAAGCTGCAAGCTGACAACAATGGTTAATTTTCTTGAGAAACACTCATGCGGATTGGCAGGTTCGCCTCTGACATTTAGATGGACGCCCATGGAGCGCTCTCGCCAAACGAGATGCCATAAGCCGCGGAGTGCAAAGGCGTCCACCCACGCTTGCAGCGCTGGTCTTTCAGCGCAGCAGCGTAGAAGGGTACTGCCAGCAGCAGCTTGCAGATCCTGGCGGAGTTGGTCCAAACACGCTCGGGATCGCGTTTGGCAGCTGAACAGCTGCAGCGTCAAACTAGATGGCACAATATCCTTTATGTCGATAAGGAGCCAAACATGGGGGGGGACAAAAACAGCCATTCACTTTCAAGGGGTCATGGGAGTTTTCGCCACCCCTTAAAGCTCCACCTACTCCGAAAGAACAAGTTTTCCTCCAAGGATTATGTTTTCTTTTGGGGTTCCTTCCGTGCATCAGTAGGGATCTGTAGGGCATCTGGCAGCAGAGTCTTCCAGATACCCGCCCTCCCGGCCCGATCGAAACGCCTGGTGTAGCCCAGCGCCGCGGCCCAGTGCAGCGCAGTGAGGCCCTTGGCGTCGCAGTGCCAGGCCAGCGCCCCGTGCCTCGCGGCGAAGCCCGGGACTCGGAGACTCGGAGACTCGGAGGCCCGCGGGGGGGGGAAAGGGGGAAGGGGGGGTCCGTTTGGAGACAAACCCATAGTAAGCAACAAAAAGGTAATGAGTGTGCAGGAAATCCAACCAATCTCCATGACTTCCGGGTTGGAATCAAATGATTACAATGCCTCGAACCCACAAAGACAAAAAGGTTTAATGGAGGAAATCGGTATTGTTTAATGGAGGAAATCGGTATTGTTTGAACAACGTCCTCTTATGTCCTCTTGGCTCCTCTGAAGAAGGGACCTCGTTTGCTTGTTTCAGCTGGTTGGCATGACTTCCTGGATTGGCCATTGCGACTGAAACCAAAAAGGCCTCAGGGTCTGGTTGTTCAAACCCAGGCAACCAAGACTAGGGCAGTCTCAACGTCCTCGCACATGCTTATGGGGAGTGCCACTTTACGACGAGCATCCCCCTGGGTGTTCCAGTGGAAGCAGACCTCCGGCCATGGAACAAAAAGCAAACATAAGCAAACAACTCAAGGTTTTGAAGTCCCCTTAATTTCTCGTCCAACTTGGCATTGGGTAACTGGTTAGTCGCTTCCTATGTTGGATTTGGCGGCTGTTAAATTGATGAGCGGAATCGACATTTCTTGGCCTGCCCCTGGCCAAAACCATTGGTTCAGATTTGTCACATGATATTTAGGGCCTGCTTATGGGGGTCCAAAAACATTACTTCAGATGTTTATCACATTTGGCCAAGCTTAAAATGGCCATGAGTCAAAACCCCTAGTGAACATCCCAATCCCCGATAAAATCCTGAGTAAAATGGATGGTGAATTCACCTAGAAACGAAAATTGGATCCCATATGGGTTTTGACAACCACAGCCAAATGCCAAATCAGACTTCAGGCTTTTATTACTTCAGATTCAGTTTGTTTGTTTTAATCACATTTTATCACATTACTTCAGATTTTACCAGAATCCATAGTCAAGGACCCCAGACTTCAGCCGTGCTCCACTTGCTTCGGCCCCAAGAGGTGGCCTCAGGAGCAGCTGCATCGCCTTGGCCATGCCGTGCCGCACCGCCCACAGCAGCGGCGTGTGCCCGTGCTGGTCCTCCTCCAAGAAACCAGCTGTTTACGGCCCTGCAAAAAAGAAAACGGGACCCAGAAAAAAACATGTGTTTTTTGTTGTTGCTTTCCTTTGTATTGCTTTAAATCTCGCCCCCCTTTTGAGCTCCATGTTTGTTTGTAGGGGGGTGATTGGTGGTTTGGAGCCCAGTGTTCTCCGGGCTGCCCTCAGATCCACCGCTAAAGGTTTAACTTTTAGTGGGCCAATGGAAGCTACCACTAGGCACTCAAACTAAAAGGCTAAAAAGATCTAAAAAGCTAAGGAACCGGATGGCTGGGAGCCACCAGGTTCTGGAAGGTTTCCAGTTACCTTCAAAGGCGGTTCAAATCTCCAAACCGCCGGGGCTCAAGGAGCCCGTCTTGTCTGCTTTTCACTTTTGGCCGCGCGGTGTTTGACACTCCGTGCTTTTGGCGCCTAACTTTTGGTCGTCATTGAAACAAACGGGATCGAGTGAAGCCATCTGGTCAGGTGACCACGGGGCCATGAGCTCATGGCCAGCGGTTGGGATAAAAATGGCTTCCCAAGTGGTTTAGGAACATCACAAAATGCGAAGTGCCCACCCGTGCCAAGGCACACTATCCACAAGGAACCGCCAATCAGCTCGATCAAAACCCCGAGGCTTCCCAGGAAAGCCTTCCACTTACCCACGGCCAAACTTGAATTTCTCTACGCCGAGGAAAAACAAGAAGGTCCAACCGTTCAGGTTTGATGGGACAAACATGCCCGTCTAAGGGGCTAAAGGCACACTGAAAAACAGCCATGGAATTGAACTTCTGGTTTGGCTTCGACCTGCTTGTGAAAGTTCTCAAGGCAAGGCTGGCCCCACCTGCTGGACCCGCCAAGAGGACCCCTCAACAAAACATCGCCCCAAATCTGGGTGCGTCCGCTTTTGAGGGTACCCCAGTTTTGGCGGCTTTAAAGGGAAACCAAAAGGACAACCTTCATTTTTGCGGGCCTCCCAAAAACACCCATCTGCAATTGGCCGAAACCAGCTCCAAACGCTTGACACATGAGAGCTTCAGCTGTGGCCCTGAAACCAAGGCTTCCCTGAGCCATTCGACGGCTTGGATTCGGAGGAGCCGAACAAGGCCGAGGAAGGAAACTGACATCCCCACCACAAAGATTGAAAGATGTGGTTTGGCCACCTCCACACACTATTCCCCCCACAGAGTGAAAAGCTAGTGGGAACTGGGGCTCTCCCACTTGGGCAAGACTTGGAGCTTGTGGGCCCTTGTTGTTTTTCACTTGCGGGAGCAGCAGACTAACCATTCCGCCGCTATGAAAGAACCTCGCTTCCGGCGTGGACGCCCCAAAACGGACCAAATTGTGTTTGTTGCCAAAATGGACGAACCCCAAGGGGCTCAACCCCGAACCGGAACTCGAGTGAGGCTTCCTCCATGGAAATCTGGGGCCGTCCTGGAAGTTCAGCTTGGGATGCTTCTTCAGCAATGCCTCCACGAGCTCCAGGCTCCCACAGCCAGCGCTGTAGTGCAGCGCTGAGGTTCCCCCCACCTGGCGCTCGCTCGAGTCAGTCGGTCAAGGTGCGTTGGCTGGCCAACGTATCCGGCAAATTCCTGTCAGGCGCCCTGGCGATGGGTGATAGAAAGCCTTTCAGCATGCCTCCCTGCTGCAACGGGCTGCTGACGCCGCAGCCCAGCCACAGCTCAAGCAGCCCCATCACACGACATGAACTGAAGCTCTTGGCACATAGCTAAAGAGATGAAGACTCTGATGGAGACAGAGAGAAATACACAGACAGAGAGGTAGAGAGGTAGAGCGATAGAGAGGTAGTGTGGCAGCGAGATAGAGGATTAGATAGATAGAGAAATATGATATATGCATAGATAGCGAGGTAGCGAGAAGGAGAGAGAGAGAGAGAGAGAGGGAGCGGGATAGAGAGATGGAGAAATAGAGAGATAGAGACAGACCGATAGAAACCAAGACAAATAGATAGATACATAGTAAACTGCCAGACGGATAGATGGATAGGAGGTAAGCAGGTAGACAAAGAGAAAAGAAAAACAGAGAAAGACAATGATAGTGATCATGAGAAAGGGAAAAGGAAAGAAAACACAAAGCGAAAGAGAAGAACAACATAAGTAGAAGAAAGGGAAAGAAAGAGAAGAACAACAGAAAGAGAAAGAGAAAAGGAAAGAGAAGATAAAGCACAAGAGAAAGAGAAAGAAGTGAACAACAAAGAGAAAGTGCAAAATAAACATAATGATAAAACGCAAGGAAAAGAACAAAGAAAGAGATAAATTGAATCTTCCGCCAACCGGATTGGTCGGGTCTACTGGCATGTCTATGTTGCCCAATGTTACTTAGCCATAGATTGCGCACAAAACCGCGTCCAATTCGTAGTCCAACAGTCCTTAAATTGAAGCCGTACTTTAAGATTCCTCTAGTATTGCGCCACTGGTGGTCTTCAACATATGCCGCTTTTTCATGAGCCCGCCGTGGATTTCTATGATATGTCCTTTTGGGCACCAAGAAGCAGCCATGGAACACCAGAAGGAGGTGAAGGACGGCTTGCAGCTACAAAATCAATGCTGAATTTTGACCTCCCAGATTTACCCGCACAACGTGCGCCTGCAAAACCTGCAAAACGCCTGCAACACCGCGCAAACACCCGCAAACGCGAAACAGTCTGCAAAACTGTCCTTCTTTCTGGACGTAGAAATGTGGCAAGCAGCAGCAGGGCACAACTTGCATGGGCAGCTGCGATGTGCATGTTGAGCATGAACATGATCGAATCATGCTAGGTACCGCGCATAGATGGCCGAGCCTGCTGGAAAGCATGATTGGGCAGTCAATGAGTCGGGGTGAGTGAGGTGGACACCTAACTAGGATGGCTTTTGAAGGTTCAGGTAAACCCGACCACGGAAAACCCCATCAAACACGGGATTGCAAACGCAATGAACCTCAATCATATTTGGGCGTCCCGAAAATTCGTCTAATGATCGGGTGGTCACAGGAACAAAAGCAAGCCGGCACACAGCACCGTAAGCCAAACTCCTTTGGCAAACAATTTGGGTCCAACATGATTTAGGTGTGTTTCTCAAAATAGGGGTCCCCGAAAACGGCGGTTCTTTTGGGGCCTCCTTTCAAATACCAAACTGATCGGGGGTCCAACACGTTGAGAAACTCCCAAGTGCACAAAACATTCATTTACATGTAACATGTGTTCATCCACTCAAGCTTGGAACCAACACTTTGGTTCACGAATGCGCTGCGCCCAATACCCGTTGACTTTCGGTTCCGACATAGCTGTAAAGGTCTACGCCTCACTTTCACCCCAACCTAGCCAGGTCGTAGAACTACCGCAAATGGGGCCTTTTGAGGTTTTGGGCGCTCAAATGGCTCGATCCAGCCCAACCTCCAGCTCGGAGTCCTGCAGCTCGAAGCCTGAGCCGAGTTGCCCACCCAATTCTCCCTTGGTTCAAGGACCTGGTAAGAAACACATGGTCACCACCTCTCGGGGCCACATGACTAAAAAGGACAATCCAAGGTTGTTTGACCCCAAACCTGTCGGGTGGGGCTAAAAGAATACCGAATGCCAGGAGTTCGATTTGACCGGAGCAGAGATTTCAGATGTGTCCACAGAAACATTTCATCTTTCAAAGCCAGGAGTAAAAGTATAGAAAAACAAGGCATGCATCATGCAGGTCAAAGAAAGGTCAGCAGCTCGACTTTGGACCAGGACGACCCGCATTTCAATCGACAACGTGACAACGTTAGGGAGACAGTGCTTTGCATGGCAACCCATAAGTGCCCCCTCAGGCCTCTTCCGGGCAGAACGATTGCCATGCCTCACTGTGTGACCAGCAATGTCTTGAACAGCATTCGGCCACCGTAGTCCATCCGCCACTGTGCGTCTGTGTGCTTGATGGATTGTAGTGTCGGTCGGGATGGGTCCCCCTGGGCAGGAGTCCTTCAGGAAAAGTCCACCTCCGCAGGTACCAGCCCGCTGGATGTTTACAAAGGAGGAAGAGCGCACCTTTCGGCTTATAGGGGTGTGGTCAAGGATCTTTTCGGGATGCCCCCTAGAATTCCTTGGCAAGTAGCTGGCAGGTTTCTGAAACAAAACGCTTCCTGCAAATGTAGAGAACTCAAGCGGAGCGCGCGGAAACCCTATTCTTGTTGTTGGCTCTATTTAGATGACGGGTCGGAATTGGTCTTCGACACAGTGGAGTTGCAAGCCAACTGCTCCAAAAAGTGTTTTCACCTTTTCCCCATTTTTTCTCTTTATGTCCCTTGCAACGTGCCCCTTCCCTCCGCCTCCCTTGCTGCCTCCAAACTCTGCCTTGCGGCCTCGCGTTTCTTTTGGGCGCCCGGGCTCTGGAGGATGGAGAGCACCCGGCCGGTGGTGGCCTCATACTCCGCCTCAAAGGCCTCCGGCGCCTCCAGGAAGCTCTGGTAGAGCCCCGCCAGGATCTCCGGCACTGGCCTAAATCCCGGGAACCCCCGTCGACCCCCGGGACCCCCCGGTGTCACCCGGTGGGAATTTACGGACAGGGGGCCAAAATGCTGAACCATCAAAAACGCAGGTGCTGGTCCTTGGCTTCATTTTGGCCACCTTGCTTGACAGCCAAGAAGATGCCAGCCAACGTCAAATCCCCCAAGTGTCTGTGTTGTGCTTTGTGGGTCTTAAGCGATTTGTTTTGGAGAATGTCCTGGAGGATTCTTAGAGAAATCCCAATGGGTTGCAACTTGACAGGGGATGGCGGACCTTGAGATTGGGCCTTTGGGCCAAATTGGTTCAAACTAGCCCCCCAGAAGAACCAAGAGAGGGGTTGAATCGCCCAACCGTGCGGGAAACCGACATGGCAACACCCCAAATTAACGTGGGGACTGGCAATGCACCTTCCCAACGCTTGTGTGCACCAGGGCGAAAGTAGATAGAAAACAGGATGTTCCAATGTGGGTGAGAGCATGCCCAAAATGAAGTTCGGGGGATTGTGCCATGCAGGCCAGCTCAGGAGGTGAAGTTGAACCCTGGACAATTCATGAGCTGCAAAAGGAAGCCAGGGGATGTGCATTCTATTTTGAAGGCCCCTTTGCGAAGCCCCCAAACTGGGCGGGGGGGGGGGCATATCAGTAGTCGGGGGCCTTGCCCAGCAATAAATTGCTTTCATACATACCCCCCCCCTACATTTTGTTTCATCTTCCATCTTCTACCCTTATTTGTTTTCATCATTTTTCTACATTCCTTTCTGTCCATCTCATCCGTTTTGTTATCATCATTTTTCCAAAATTTTCGCCATCCTTTTCTCCTTTCTCCTCGCCTCATTCATTTCACCAACTACCCTCCAAAATGTCATTTCCTCAATCTCCTCGCCTCATCCATTTCAAAAAAAGAAATTTTGCAAAATATATTGCAAAAAATATTTGTCATCAAAAAAATATTCGAACTGTCTAAAAACGATTTGTCCATTTCCCGGACAAAAAATAGAACAGCAACAACATCACTCCCTCCTTCGTTTCATCAGTTTCATCATATATTTTTTTGGGGCGTGGTGCTCCTTGTAGGATTGTGGTTAATACCAAAATCATCACTCCTAATCAGTAAATGATACAATAGTGTTCATATTATTGTATCAATCACTCTAAGTTTCCCTATGCTTCTCCATTATGTGTTTCTCCCATTGATACGGTAGAAAACTGGCTCTACATGTCAAGCACCTAAAATTCTTTTTGCCATCTATGATTTTGATTTCATCAGGTTCTGGCAGTTTCTCCTCAGGGTTCTCGCTTCTTCTCAGGTTTCCTTGATGCCATGCTGTTTTCTCGTGTCTTGCTTTGCTTTTTAGTTGCACTTCAACATCGCATAACGAACAACAATGCATTCTTGTTTTGTATTCCTTCATGTATTCTCTTTGCCTTTCTTGGTATTTTTCAGGATTGTTCTTTCTATCTTCCCTTCTGTATTCTCTGTATTTTTCAGGGTTGTTGTGGTAGTGTCTTTTATTTTTTGCTCTACATATATTGCAAGTCTTGAACCCTTCTTCAAACTTGTCGGCTTTTTGATTGAACATGCATGTGCTACAATACCTTCTTTCAATTTCCATCCTTATTATCTATAGGTGTTCTCTCTTTAAGTGTAAATCCAAGCCTACAATGATGAAAAAATGTAGGCGCGGTGTCCCTTGTAGGATTTTATCTTGAATATATAAAACGCTATACTGACATTATAATTATAACATATAAGGGTATAAATGTTATAATCATAGTATGGTTAAGATTACATTAATTATGATTACTCAACTTCTGAGTATTTTTACTCAACTTCTGAGTATTTTTACTCAACTTCTGAGTATTTTTACTCAACTTCTGAGTATTTTTACTCAACCTCTGAGTATTTTTACTCAACTTCTGAGTATTTTTACTCAACTTCTGAGTATTTTTACTCAACTTCTGAGTATTTTTACTCAACTTCTGAGTATTTTTACTCAACTTTTGAGTGGGGTTTTGGGTCGGGGTTGTGTGTGTGTGTATTTTCTTTATGGGCCCGCCCCTAATTCAAACTCATCAAAATTTCCAATATTAAATCACTAGGTATTCTATATAGGTCGTCCTGTTTATGTATTATTGGATTGTCACCCCATTTTTCCTTAGTGCCTGATGGTAGCCGTTGTGCAGTTTCAATATGTTTATTATTCCTGATGTTGTCACAATCCTTTTTACATAATTCTCTAGGTTTCCAAGTTGTAATGTTATTCCATAGCCTAGTCCTCTTTCTATAATTAAATCCATATTTACAGTAATCAACATCTTTAAATTCAAACTCATCCATAAACTCCTGATGTTTTAATAATCCAGTTTGTGGATTTTCGATTACAAAATATTTAGGATTGAAATATTTGATAATCTCAATAGTTTTTAAGACAATACTATTTGCATATTCGATATTCCTAATTCCCCTAGTTTTTGCTATGCTGTATTCAGTGCATGGGGGACTACTCCAAATAAAATCAAAATGGTTTCTGTCAAACTGTTTGTAATCCCACTCCAAAATATCAGTGTTGATATCAGCATTTTTCAAGTCTAATGATATTACATTAAATCCAAGCGACTTTGCTATGGTTCCGACGCTTTTTGTTCCGCTAAATAATTCTAATAAATTCATTTATTAGAATTACTTAGATTTAATTATTCAAATAATACATATACTCCATCATCATGTTTTGTAATTTTATAAAACTCTAATGTTTGTTGCTTTGGTTGTTTGATTTTTCCTGTATTCAACATATCACAGTATTTCTTTTGCTTTGTAGGGTAGTCGCCCGATGGTCTTCCTATAGATTTTGCTTGAAATATTTTATCGATTTTTTCCTTCTCCTGCTGTTCGCTTTCAACTGGTTTCATTTTGTCATCAATGGATTTAATCATATCATTTAAGTTTTTGATATTTTTACCAATTAATGTTATCTTCTTCATTAAATCATCAATAGTATAATTCTCATTTTCAGACATTACTATATATTTATTTAGATAATTATTTATTTAATTATATATTTATAAAGTGCAATTATGTTAAATCTACTCTTTAAATACTAATTTTTCATCATTTGTTTAACAGTTTCCTGTGTTTCGTTTTCATTATTATCGGTTGGTGTTGCTTGCCTACCAAATTTAAAAGTTATACTATGGACATCAGTTTCTAAGTTGATACTGTCTTTAGTTTTATCAATATTCATTTTCTTATCATTTTTACTTATTTTGAAACTTGTTGGAATACATGAACATTTACAACTTTTATTATTTTTTATTTGTAATTCATTCTTAAGTTCTAACATTCTTTTGCATGTAGGACAAACAACCTCAATAACTGATGTTTCTTTAACAATTTCTTCATCAGTTGATGAAACACTTAAACCTGTCTTATTCTTTTTGTTTTTCTTTTTTGGCATTTATATTAATATTTATATTTTTAATATATTGTATCAAAAACTTAATTAATTCTAAAATAAAATAACATATTTTTTACATCTATTATCAGTTATTAGTACTTGTTCTATATTCTCCATTTCATCTATTATATTAATATAATCTGTATAACTCCTTTTCATATTAAATAATATGATAAATTATTTTTCATTTCTGTCTTTCTTTTCTTGTAAAGTTTTTCATTGTATCGTCTTTATTCCATCTATATTCTACAAATTTCTGGTGATATTTTGAATTTAGATGTTTAAATAAATATTTGTCATCATAAGTTTTACCACAACTGCAATGGATAATAGTCATATAAATAATAAGATAAAATAGTTATTTAATCTTATTATTTTCATGCATGATAGAATATTCGGAGGGCACAGCACTTGGGGTTTTCTTTACAATGCATCAAACTAATTAGCTTCAATGCTTATTGATTGAAGTTGATGAAAGAGCCTGTTCTACTACGATAGACACCATTCATATCATAGCAATGCTTTCATACAATAAATAATATTAAATTATTTTCTATATATCTTTAATATCAATTATGACAGATGTTCCAATAATAAAACCAATAAACATAACTGAATATGAATTCAAACAATCTAAATATGAGCACGTGCCAAAATTACCATTTAGAAGTATTATAGTTGCTTCTTCGACAGGCGGTAAGACTGTCCTTATTCAAAATTTAATATTGAATGTTTATAGAAATTCATTTGCAAGAATATTTATATTTTCCCCCAGCGTCCATAACGACCCTACATTTACAGAAGTTAAAAAATATATCAGGGATGAATTGCACGTGGATGATGAAAAAGAACAAATTTATTTTGATAATTATAATCCAAGTGATTTAGAAAATGTAATTGAAAGACAGAAGAAAATAATTAATTATATGAAATCTAAAAAGATAAAGAAACTACATTCAATATTAATCGTTATAGATGACCACGCAGACGACCCTAAATTTGTTAGATATAGTAAATTATTACATGGATTATTTACAAGAGGCAGGCACGATGCAGTAAGTGTAATTTGTTCAACACAAAAATATAATGTTTTAGCGCCTATCATTCGTTTAAATGCCAGTTCATTATATATTTTTAGGTTGAAAAATGCCAGTGAATTAATGAGTTTTATTGAAGAAAATAGCGCCATTGTTGATAAACAGCAATTATTAGATATGTATCATCAAGCCGTTAATTTTGCTCCATATTCTTTTTTCTACGTGAATATGAATTCAAAAGACATTAACAAAATGTTTCATATCAATTTTGAACAGGCATTTCAAATTACAAATGATGAATAAAGATATTCTAACTTAATATAATATAATAATATGCCAATGAAACTATGTAGATGTGGTGGATTGTATCGTAGAGGTAATTATCAATTTTCATACTAATTCTTGGATACATAAACTTTATAAGGCATTGAAGAGGAGGGCAACGGACGAGGAATTATTAAGATTTCAAAATAATTTTGTTGATGAAGACGCTTCACCAGAGGCTCGCGAGCTTCGCGACGATTTAATAGATGAAACAAATAGCACTGTTTCAACATCAACGCCAAAAAGTGAAAGAAGTTGTATAAGCAATTAATAATATTAATTATGTTTTAATATTATTAATTCAAAATAATGAATAGCTACAAAGGTTGAGAGCAGGTAATTTATAATATATTTTATCCTTTTTACATTCATTAACTTTTTCTAATTTATTGATTATTGCTTTCAATGAATTTATTTGTAGAATATCAATTCTTGACATTTCACTTATCGTATTTACATCTATATCTTTTATTACTTTAATAGCCTCTTCATCATCAATTTCTACTGGTTTTGATTTACTTGAACCCATTATATATAATATTATTTAGATTTTAATTTTTCAAAATTGAAATGTTGGTTTTCTTCTTCTTCTTCGTCTTCAGTTGGTGCTGGTATTTCTGTTGGACTTTCGGATGAAGAACTATGGACAGTAATAGGTGGAGAACTATGAACACTAATAGCTTCATTTGATGAATTGCTACCGCTACTTTGTGCATGTCCTGCTGTTATCTGATTAACTAAATCTGCAATATTTATTGTTGTTGCAATTGTGCTGTGTGATAAGTTTAATATGATATCTGCTATTGTAGCGCCGTTGTGTAGCATTATTTCTATCATTTTTGTCAGTTTGAACTTCTTTTCTTCTTCATCGCTGTCATCCTCGTCTGGTGGTTTCTTTGGCGGTGGTTCTGGCGGTTTGTTGTTGTCGAGCATTTTAGTAAAGGCTGACACCATTGCGTCGCGTTGGTTTTTCAATGTTTGTGTTGCATGTGTTCTTGTTGGTTCATTTCTTTTGTATGTGTTGCGCCAAAAGTTTTTAAGCATTATTTGAAACATATTGTCCTGGTTTTCCTTTACCTTAAACGCTTCAAATGTCATATTTAATTGTTGATTTGCATCATTGTATAACTTTTCTTGAGTCTCTCTGGTTTCTGTGGCGATTGTATCTGTGTTGGTTGCAATGTCAATAAATTCTCTCGGTATGCCCTTTTTCATCAATTTCGGTGGTTGTATTGTTGTTGAAGTGTTTGGTTTCATTAGGTTATGTATTGTAAAACTGTCGTCATCATATTTATCATTGAATTTCTGCTTCTTTCTTTTCAGTATGTTTTTAGTTAATATTATCATTAAATATACTTATATTATTATTTACTTTCACCGCTTCCTGCTGCTCGACTTGGAGGTTTTGCCATCTTTTTGGTAGTTGCTCCTATTACTTGTTGGGGTTTGGCGATATATTTGTAATAAACTAAGTCGCCATACATTTGGGCGATTTGGTCTGTTATTGGTTTCTTTGTATCGCCTTTTGCGTTCTTATGAAGTCTTGCTAGATGTGAAAATTCTTCAAACTCCGTTGCCTTAATTAGTTGCATAATATATAAATCATTTACGACTTTGCTCATTTCAGTCAAATTATTAGCAAAAATTCGTGGTTGTCTGTCCCTTACTGAATACAATATTTCAAACGCTTGTTGTTTAAACTCCGGTTGAATGTCTGGGTGTAGTTCATCAATTCTTGATATAATTAATTTTTCTTTTTCACTTAATTGCGATTCTCTTGCTGTCATCATTTCCTCATCTGGTATTAATTCTGGGCTGTCAGTTATGTCGCTTGATATTGAGCGTCCTAACATTAAGCGATTGAAAATAGACGATGCGCCTTGTGCAATAAAGTTTCTATGTTGTTCTTGTGCTTCTTGCTGTCTTTGTGTTGCTTGTTGTGCTCGTTGTTGCAATTCTGTTTGCACAGGTGCTATTGTTGGTTCTTCTGGTTGTGTCGGTTGGATATCATCTGTTGTTGTTGCCGGTTCTGTGTTTCTTCTATGAACTGCATATGTGTGTCCATTTCTATGTGCTTCTTGTTTCAACATTGCTTCTCGCATCTGCCTGTCTAATATTCTCATTTCTTGGTCTTTCAATAATTCTAAGTGGTCGCTTCCATCAAAAAAACTACCCTGAGGACTTGCTTTGAAGAATGTAGCATCTCTGTTAGGTAGTTTTCCTGTTAATTGTTCGTTCTCACCTATCAAATTAGTGATTTCTTCATAAGTAGGTCGTCGTTTCAATCCAAATTTTGCATATGGGTTTATTAATTCTAAACTTGCTGTAGTTGCCATATTTATTATAATAATAGTTAGATTATTAATATTATTATAATAAATCTTAAGTAAATATTAACTTTTTTGTATCTTCATACCATTTATTTAAATGTTCTTTTGTTGCATGTGGCAAGTTAGGACGATATAATTCACCCATCATCCTATCCAGCTCATTTACATAGTTTGCTCTCTTATTTCCTTCGTCAATCTTTTTCCTTAATGCTACTGATGCTTCTTGTGAGTTTCTTAACTTCATTTGTTCGTGCAGGTGTTCTAAATATTTTGTATCTTTTAAATCAAATGGACTATATTTAATTTGGGAGGATTGTAAAAATATCTTACCTTTATTTTTCTTATTATTTCGTTTATGAAATTTATACATTATATATTTATCATAGATTTTAATTTTAATCGTAAAGAATGCTCCCGCTTTCCCTTAATTCCAGAACAGACTCCGAAATCATATGCACAAATAATTCTCGCACATCTTCATTATCTGTCAGTGCTCTGTTACTTCCTTTCAATTTAAAAACGAGTAAACCTCCCATTTTAGTATTCTGTCCAGTAAAATTAGTGTCTGCCATTTTCTCAAACGATATACCAATTACAAATTTATCTTCTCTAAATCGCTTGTAGGAAATACTAAAGGCATCTTGGTCAGGGTTCAAATAGTGTAATGTTCGTCTTAAATAATATGCAGTTTCTGCCATTGATTGACATTCAAACTCTGGATATTTCTTATTGTTAATTTGTAATTGCCACGTTAAATTTAAATCTTTATCTTGAAAGCCTTTACCTTGGAATCGCTCACGATCAGCACCATCTGGATTAGGACCATCAAAAATACGAGAATTAATCATAGGATTGTAAAAATAGTTCCATCTCTTATAAATATAATTATCGTGTCTGTAATATTGGCATTATCAGCATCTACACCTGCTCTTGGCGCACGATACAATGTAATGAAACAACCATTTAATTTAGAAGCGGATTTAACAATGTTCATATTAATTTCACCTCCTCCTCCTGCGCTGAATGATTGTGTCATAGTGTGATACATGGGAAATACTAATTTCAAAATTTGACCCTCTAATAAATGCTTTACTATATTATTATTGACCGTGTTGTCCAATTGTATTACCTCAGCTCTAATGATTACGTTATTCAATTCCCACTGTGTTGAGGTGTCTCCTGTTGTGAAATAATAACCATTTGCATCAATATGAACATTGTCATCGGTTTTAGCAAAAGGTGTAATTACTGGTATATGTTCATCTGATACAATCGTAAATTCCAATTCAAGTGGAGCATAACGAAGAGGCAAATAATAATTGCTTTCTAACAGTCCGCATACCGGTTTATGTCCTAATCTCATATAACCATTAGCGCCGGGTATTCCTGCTACTGAATGGCGAGTATATCGTGCTGTTAAATCTCCCCAGTTGTTATGGTCTTTTGTAGTTGGAAATGTTGTTGCCTCGGGGTCGGCAGCGGGATTGGTTCGTGTATTAACATCTAACATTTCTGCTAAGCCAGTGGCATATGTATGCCTCAAGTCATCATCCCAGCGAGGATTAGCACCGCCTTCTAAATCATCCATATCTCGGGCATCTTGACTTTTAAAAGAATTATACGTTTCACAGTGCCTATTGTATTCAATAATATCTTGAACTTGTTGCCCGCCAACAGTGCATCTATAACGACTGAAGAAGGATGATAAATTACCTAACGGTCGTAAAAAATGACTTCGTGTTCCGTCAGTGTTTTGAAGATTAGCAAATAAACGAATAGAAGATAAATCAATATATGTGTTGTCTTCACCTGTTATATGAAATCTAATATTTTTGTTTCCTGCATTTGGATTATAGACATTGCTACCTGATGGAAAATAATTAACGTGTCTTCTGTCTGTGATGTATTGTGCTGTTTCTGGAAGTCCAAAATTTAACGAATTAATCATTGTAGTTTCACTTTCTGCAATTATATTATCCATTACTTATATATGATGATATAGATTTTTTTTTTAAAAAAAATCTATATCAAAATTAGAACATGATAAACTTAGATTTTATTTTTTTATTTTTTTATATTTTTCTTATGTGGGAGCATTGTAGTAGAATTATTTGAAGTTGTATTTTTTATAGTATTTATTAGATAATTATTTTTTGTATCAACTATATCTTTTAAAGTATCATAATCTAAGTGTTTATATTGTTTATCGTATTTTGACGGTTCTTTTGTCAGTTTCTTCTCTAATGGAATTTTGTTTTGCTTGTCTTTATTTCTATACATATTATTATTAATATTATTGATATTTTATTGTTCTGGTGTTGAATTAGGATTGAAACGCGAAGCATTTAACCCGAATTATCGTTCGGGTTGAATCCTGTGTCTATATTGGTAGTAGGATTTATTGTAGTAAGTCCATTTCCTTTCCAATTTTGATAACCGTGGTTTTCCAACACATCTAATGAACCAATGTCAGCAGTAATCGCGGCATCATCTAATATTGCTATAGGGTCATTCTTGTTTTTAAATCTTAGGTGTCGCGGGTTTTTCTGTTGATTACTTCCTGATACAAAAGGCGATGAATAAACAGTACTAGCATATTTGTTGCCGTGTCTGTTGTTGATTTCTTGAACAACGGATGAACCGAGGCTATGTCCAACAATTCTATCGACATCTGGATTTTTTCTTAATTCTTCCATTGCGTCTTTATATCTTTCGCTTAATTGAACATTATGAGTAGGAATAAAAAACAAATCTGAATTACATCATTGACTTTGTGATTTAGTCCCGTTTTAGCACCAGTGCCACCAATATATAAAGTGTTGCCTATTCTGGTTATTCCATTTATATTTGAATACGCGGCGTCTAAACCTTTAACATCATCAATTTTATTTTTATTTTGAACATTAATTTCTTCAGCATAGCGTGTTTTATGTTTCATTATCTGCTTATCAAAATGTTTATTGAAACCTCCTATTTTGTCTTCCAATTTCTTTTTATGGTTAAAAAATACATCTTCTATTAAATCCTTACCTGCAGTATATGCTTTATCACTTGCTACACCTGCCATCATTTGCGTAGGCGTCCTGCCTTCAATAGCACCTAATAATAATTGTCGTCCAATCATATATTATTAATAGATATTTTTTAAATTATCTATTAATAACAATAATTACAAAGTAATTATCAATAATAATTATATTATAATTTCTATTGTATATTATATTTATGAGTGATAGATTAACATATAAAAAAATCTATGTTGATAGTGCCTACAGATTACAGAAAGTAATTCTACCAGCGATTTTATTATAGAACTTGACCAAAACTTTGAAATTCCACCAAGAACAAAAATGTTCGTGACAGAGTGTTCATTCAGCACTCCGTTTTATACAACAGAGAAAGGGTTTTACGAACGCTTCTATATTATGTTGTATAATAGTTCCAATGTCTTATTGAGAAGCACTGCCGTTGATGTATCCGGTGAAATTTATTATGCCAATCAATTATCATACAAAATACAAACGGAATTAAACACGGCATTTAATGATATTGTGCCTGACTTATTCTTAACAGTATATGGACAAAGCGAACGCAAAATGGAACTTAAATTAAATGACCCTCTAAATTACAAAATCAAAATACCTACAGATGAAGAATTAGAAACTTATGTAAATGGCGAATGGAACAGAGGACAGTTTGAATATGACAACTTAAGACCAAAAGCTATCAATTATTTATTAAGTAATTATATTGCCTATGAACCTGCGTCATCTTGGCTAAGTGGATATTTTAATTTAGTTCCTTTCCAGAATGTATATATTAACTCACCTCAACTAAGCGACTACAAATATTCAGCACCTAATAATTTTAGTAGTTCAGTAATAAAAAAAGTTCAAATTAACCAACAACTAGGCGGAGTCATTAGCGACTACACCTCACCTATATATGCAGATTTTATTGATGTAGGCGGTAAAAATATTAAGAGATTACACTTTAAAATTACAACCTCCAGAAACGAAGTTATTGATTTTCACGGGGTACCCATACAGTTCTCACTTTTATTTCAATTAGACAATTGAATATAATATATTTCTCAATTTGTCCATATAGACAAAATATATAAATAATATAGACAAAATATATAATATATTATATATGTCAGAAGTCGAACCTGGAATTACTAATACAATTGAAGCAGACGAGCCAGTAAATGAATTACCACCAATTGAAGAAGAAGCACCAAAGGCAGAACCAACAATAGAAGCACCAACAGAAGCGAAACCTATAGAACCATTGAAAAACAACTCAAAAACTCAAGCACGCAATGAAAAGAAAATAACCTGTCCAAAATGTGCCAAAACTTTAACATTAAAATCATATAGATACAGCCACGAGCGCAATTGCCAAGGACCATTAGAAACTAAACCAATTAAATCAATCAAACCAAAAGCAGTTCCAATAGCAAAACCCCAAAAGGTAGAATATCGCGAAGAAGAAGAGCAATACGTTCCACCACAACAACCAGTAACAAATAATATAATAGCGAACACACCACCCCCAAGAAGAATGCAACCACAACCGCCTCCAAACCCGCTACAAAATATAGCACAGCATTACCAATTATTGCAAAATGAATATTTGAGACAGAAGCAAGAAAAATACAATGCATTAAATAAAGGTATATTTGGTTCAAGAGGAAAAAAAAGATAGAATATAATTATTTTATAACCTACTATATAATAATTATGTTTTCAACATTATCATTGGATGGCTCAAGCAGAATTATAGCAAGTGAATTAGTATTAATAAATTCAACAGAACCATCGACCTTAAGCAGTGTTTATGCTACGAAAGCAAGAATTATCAGACACCGCAGGCGCATTAGGCGGAGGTTATACAATTGAAGAAGTTGATGCACTGATATTAGCACAAAAAAATAAGATAGATGCTAATATTCTTGATATTACTGAATTAAATGCTACTTCAACAACGATGTTTGACGAACAAGTAAATCAAAACACAACAATTACAAGCAACCTTAATAATATAACAGCACACGGATTAACCATAACTTCAATACTACCGACTATATCAGCAAATACAATTAAACTTGACACAAATGCTAATAATATTAGTTCTAATACTTTTTTAATCAGTAATTTAAATGCTACAATAACATCAAACTTCAATACTATTAGTTCTAATACATTCTTAGTAGGAAATTCCAATAATACAATCACTTCAAACTTCAATAATATAAGTTCAAATTCTTCACTAATAACAGGACACGGAAACACAATATCAACAATTTTAGCAGATGTATCAACATTATATACAAACGATACTAATTTATTCAATACTAACACAGCCTACAGCAATACATTTTCTTCAATCATATCAGACAACACTACACAAGATTTATTAATAACAGAAAATTCAAATACGATTAATAGTTTAATATCAGCAGATTTACAAAAGTTAGATAAAACAATCACAACTGCACAAACAGTAAACTCTCCATTAATACTTAGTTTAACAGATAATACTAATCCAATTTTTAGAATTCAAGATGCTGTAAGTAACCAACGCTTAGAATTTAAAAGAGGTTGTCAGTTGGACTCGTATCAAGGTTTAACAGGTGCTACGCCTTATAGATTATGGCTAGGATGGAATACGGGAGATGTTATTATTGGAAGACCTAATAATGCTTCAAGAATTACGATTAATGGTAATGTTCATACTTCATACAATTTTGCTCAAGCACATGGAACTTCATATTTCGAAGGTGCTGTTTATATGAAAGGTAATTTATTTACAAATAATGATTTTTCAACAGATATTAAAACTAAAATTGATAATTTAGACAATGCATTAACTCCATATTTAGAAACACATACCCCATCGGCAACTCAAGGTTTTTATGTTCATCATCCTAATTTTGTAGCGTGTAGTATCGGAGATATAACCAATGCTTCTAACCAATATTTTATGTGCGACGGTGCTGTATCAAAAACCATATTCAATAAGCCAGTTGATGTATTAGGTGATGTATATACAAACGGCGATTTAACAATGGTTTCTGGTAAGAAAGTTGAAGTCAATCAGGTTCAGTCAGTATCAGGAAATACTTTATTATTACAAAATTCACCGAGTGGCAATGTTCAATTTGGCAACACATCAAAACTAATAATTGATAATGCTGAAATGTATGTCGATACAAATGATTTAATAATCAGGAATAGCAACACGTCAAACTCTATTAATTTGGTTGTTGGATTATCTGCAACATATGCTGATAATAAAATTATTTTGAATAGTGGAAGTAATAGCGAATTACGAGGCGACTGGACTATTGACGGTGATATGACTTTTGGAATTGCTCATAAAATCAATTTGAGACATTTAAATAGTGATGCTGTTTTGAGAACGGAAGCATCAACATCCATTGATAGTTATATTAATGGCACTAAATATTTAGAGTTAAACAGTAGTCAGTTTGTTGCATATAACAGTTTTAATTTAAGCAGTGACGAAAGATTAAAAAGAGACATTCAACATATTGAAGATGACACTATTGAAATGGTGAAAAATATTGATGTCAAAACATTTATGAAGACAAACAATATGAAGAAACACGAGATTGGCTTCATCGCTCAACAAGTTAAAGCAAATACACCTGAAAAATACGGTGTTGTAAATGATGAGGGCGAATATTTAACAATGAGTTATGACAAAATGACTTGTATTAGCTGGGGTGCATTACAGTCCTTAATTAAAAGGGTTGAATATTTGGAAACTAAATTATTGAAAAAGAAAAAATCTAAATAATTAATAATATTAAACAACATAATATTATTAAGTATTTCATTTCGTGAGCTTGTCAAGTAGTTCTTGAGGGTTTTTAATTTCATCAATATCTATATTTTGTTTTTCTATGTATTCCTTTATGGCTTTCTGACGATATGCCTTTTTGCTTTGTTCAATTTTATTTTCCATCCATCCATCTTTTTGTAGTTCTTAAGATAATACAAGCGGTTGTATATAGCCATCTGTTTTTGTATCTCTTCCATTGTGTAGTCATCCGGGTTCAAGTCCTTAGTAACATCATGATATTTTGATAATCTGGGCATTCTGTTAATATATTATTAACACAGTATTTCTTTAAATAAGTTTTACATAAAATATAATTATATACTATAAATTATTATTAAATAACATTTCAAGAAAAAACGCATTTAAAGAAATATTGACACTATAAAATATATAATATAAATATTATTATGACATCAAAAGCTGTAAAAAGAAATATTAACTCTTTAGAAAGCAAACTCGAAAGGAACAAGGGGAATTTATCAACACAACAAAAAGCAAAGGTTAGAGACATTATAGGATTATACACCGACAGGAAAATATCACAATACACAACAGCGGAGAAGATAGTTAATGATTTCATAAAGGCAAAATCAGAGGATGAAAAGAGCAAGGCAAATCAAAAATATGACCAGGTTATGAACACATACGAAGAGAGAGAACCACTAAACGAAAGAATGAAAAAGAACAAACAGGAGAACATAACAAGAGGGCACAAAACAAAACCCAGAGATTACACAATCGGATTTCGTTTTTTTACTATGAGTGGATATGGAGCACATAAGGTAAAAGCATCGTTTAAAGACATTCAAGGCGGGACATATTATCCCATGCATTTTGATGATAAGCATGCTGGAGTGAAGACTGGAAGATGGATAGAGGAATTAGTCAAGAAGAGAATTTTTAGACTGTATGACAAAAACCTTTTTAAGAAGGTTATTAAAACACTGGCGCAAGATGACGACATCGCTAGGCATTACAAGACAATGAAGCACTATATAGATGCAGTAGTCATTTATGATGCCGACACGGTAGAAGGAGATATTAAAGATTATGACCCTAAAAAGAAGAACTTAAAAAACGCAAATAATATTGGTATTTTTCATAGATATATGGAAACAGAACTCGACCCAGAATATTGCACTTTTGAGGAAGCCATTAAGGTAAAGCATTATGTTAAAAACGAATGTTGGATTAACACATTGAACGATTTTTACGGACAAGACAAGAACATGAAGAAGATGACCAGAGAAAGTATTTTGAAACTCATAGACAAAACAGACGAGGAATTCAAAAACCATGGTGCTTCAATAGAAGACATGAACAAGGTATTTAAAGAGTATGCCATCACCGCCAGAATTTTTGATATTGTAGGTAATTTGAGTTTTACATTTGACCCACCAAAAAGAAACCACCATATCAAAACATTCTACGCATTAATAAAGAATGACCATATATATACATTAAATAAGGACTTGAAACAATTGAAATCAAATTTAGGAATAAAGAAAGAGTATAATATCAATGTTAATGCTTCTACCGACTTTTATTTAAATCATAGAGAGGAACCCATTAAATGCATCATGATTGAAGAGCTGGATGACATATTAAAACACACCGAACAGGACGAATACACAATGATATATACACACAATGATTTGGCGAAAATGTAATATCAAGCAAAGCAGGCGGGATATGACCCGAAAATTAAATTTAGTGCGTGTATCATTTCGGAGCTGATGTTTCAATTCAAGATTAAGAAAAGAATAATTACATACAGGATAAAAACACAAAATTTGATTGATGCCTTCAATGCAAGTATAACAGTAGAAACTGAAGACACCTATAATAGGATGTCAAGGGCGATGTTTGAATTCAATAAATCATTATTTAATCCACTGCATAAATCTTATTATAATGACATTGATGTAGAAATTTTAAACAGATGCAGGACAGTAGCACCCGCTGGTAAATTTCATTACTTTTATCATAGTAATGAATTACATATAGAGATTGACCAGAACAAGGCATATACACATAATTTAACTAAAATCGTAAAAATTCCAGTGTTTAAACAATTTGACATTTGGATGCCTTATGAGTATGGTAAACATGATTTTAATAACATGGGAGAATTATGTTTATTCTTAGTTAAGTTTACTGGAAAACAAACATCATTATTTTTTAATAAACAATATAATTTAATATATGGCATGTTTTTAGAAGAGTTTATTGACGAAGTCGAAATTCTATATTTTAAAAAGCCTTCTTCGATTTATGAAGTAGATTATAAAAGTATAGTTGAGAACCTATGGAAGACTAACATATCAAATAATTTAGGTGAAGACATCAAGGTTAAAAAGTTGATTTCGAATGTAAATATCGGATTGTTAGAAAAGGGAACTAACAAGTCTCAGAAGAGTTTAGTATTTGATACATTAAGTGAAGCATTGTATCATCAAAATCTGTATGGAGGAAGAATTAATAAGATTAGTGGATTTTATGATGATAAGGTTTTGACAGAGATGACAGATGAATATATTAAAGAATTAGAACAGGAAAGAGGCGAGGGATGGGTTTTAGAATTTAAGGCTCATGATAATGATGATGATAGGTACCGGAATTCTGATGACGGTACATATAAATTTTGGAAAAATAATATGTATTATCACAATCATTGTCGTGAATGTTATAAAATTATAGATGGTAAAAAATACGATATCAAAAACGTTGAGAAAGAATCAGAAGTCAAATATTACACATTGACAACGACACATAAACAAGACTTAACCAATGGCTTTAGGTATATTAAAGAGCTACTCATGCAACGACATAATTTTAAAATGCATAAAGATTATAAAACATTGAAAAACAACAATATCAATGTGCATAGTGTTAAAACCGATGCCTTCATTATTGATAGGAAAAATATTGACAAGGCCAAAACATTGATTAAGTTTTCAACCAAAAGGGGAGGATGGAGAGCTGAAGATAATAAACAAGTATCACCACCGAGTGATATATACAAAATTAAGGTTAATGAGTTATCAGAAATTCCGACTTACAATAATGTAAAAATTCGTGTTAAAGACGAATACGACACCAAAAGCATTTGTGAGCAAATTGTGTCGTGTAATCCGGTGTTGATAAAAGCAAAACTGGCTGGAAGCGGCAAGAGTTATATAGGCGAATATATGAAAAATCTAGGTTATAATGTGTTATTCGTATGTTCTAATAACAAGCAGAAGCAAGAAACCGAAGCCGACGCCGTAACATTAAACAAGTTTTTCAGTATTCCAATAGAAGCTGGAGAAAGACTACCGACATTTGACCATTCTGATTATAATTGTATTGTGTTTGATGAGCTAGGTATGGCGGGCAATTATATTTTGAACAGAGTTAGGGAGTTTAAGGATACGTACCCAGAGAAGATAATTATAGGAACTGCTGACGGGAAGCAGTTGAAACCTATAGCTGATTTAACTAACACCCAGGACCACGAGACATATTTAAACAACTGTCTTAATCAAATATTTAAATATAAGATTTATCTTAAGATATCTAAGAGACTTAAGACAGAAGAAGATAAAATTAAATTGAATGATATATATAATGACATTTGGAAAAATAAACTGCCCATTAAGGAAATAGTAAATAAACATTTTGAAACTACAAGCGACATCATGGAAGGAGAGCATAACATAGCCTATACTAATGCTAGGTGCAAATGGGTAAGCAAGACCGTAAGAAATAATTTAGGAAAGACAGATAAATATGAAATTGGAGAGCATGTGATATGCAGAGTTTATAAAAAGGAAATGGGGCAGGTGTTTAATGTAAATATTACTTATGAAATTATTAGTATTGATGATTGGAAAGTAGAAATCCAAGATATCAAAAGTAAAACTATATTCATGACAAACACCACGACTTTAGACAAGCACTTTATACATGCGTATTGTGCTACATGTCATTCGTCTCAAGGGGCTTCTCTAGATAAAAGCATTACTATACACGAATGGGATAAATCACATTTGGTCAGCCGTGAGTGGATTTGGACAGCCCTCACGAGATGCAGAGATATCAATAAAGTCAAGTTTTTCAAAGCAGACGTAGATGATACTGATTTAAATGAAGCACAAGTAACCAGATATTTAGAACATAAGATTAAACAATATAAATTACAAGACATGAAGTCTCAAAGGGAGATAAATGAAAATAGAATATATAGATGTTGAATGGTTGCTTAACAGGCTGAATACCAGATGTAATAAATGCAGTTCAGATTTTGACATAGAAATAAATAATGGAGTAATAAATAGCAATATGACAGCCCAAAGAATAAACAACGATTATGCCCATCATAAGGAAAACTGTATATCTTACTGTTTAAACTGTAATCGCCGGGAAAAATAATATCTATCTTATTTTATATGGCATCTAAGCAAGATATTATTAATAATGTTTATTATGATAAGGGAGGCTTCGGGTCAAAGAACCGCACTTTACAAGAAGCAAGAAAAAAGGATAACACAATAACTATAAACGATATTAATGAGTTTTTTAGGAAGAATGTAGAACAGAAAGCCAAGCCAAGAGGACAGAATTCATTTGTAGCTCCTAACGCATATTATGAGTTTCAAATTGATTTATTTTTCATTAATGATATCCCTAAACAAAAAATGAAAGTTGGCATGATGTGTATTGACATATTTTCTAAGTATATGGTTGTTGTCCCGCTTATGTCAAAACAGCCAGCGGACATTTTAGCAGGACTGATGGAATGTATTAAAAAAATGGGTGGAAAGCCCAAACTAATTTATATTGACGATGAAGGAGCTTATAACAATCAAAGTGTTATAGATTTTTTGAAAGATGAAAAAATAGAATTACATAGAACCAGAGGTCACCCAGCATTCGCGGAGAGGGCGATAAGGACGTTTAAAGATAGCTTGTATAAGAGGGTTGAAAACGATGAGAAAAAAGGAAAGGCTATTCAATGGACAGACTACATACACGAGATTATATTAACTTATAACAATGGAATAAAGCACACTTCGCACGGCTTAACACCGTCAGAAGCAAGAAAGCCTAAACATCAATTAGAAGTGAGTTTAAATTTAGGTATGAAAGCCAAAAGAAATAGAGTTTATCCAGATTTAAATGTAGGAAATGAAGTTAAGATATTCAGGAAAAGGAGACCGAATGAAAAGGAGAGAGTAGGAGTATGGACTAAACAAACCTACAAAATAGCAAAGATTGAAAAGAAGTTAGGACAGGAATATTATTATATTGAAAATTATGACAGGGCATTTTTGAGACATGAGTTATTAAAGGTATAAATTTATTTCTTGGAAAAAAGTATTTAAAGAAATAAAAACTATATATATTATAATAGAAATGATGGAAACCGAAATCAATAATTATATCAATAAGAAATGCTACGATTGTTGCCACTTCAAAAAGGAAAATATGGAATTATACAAATTGAATTTACCTAATGGAATAGTTAATAATATTATTGATTATTCAATGGATGAAGAAGATATATGCGAAAATTGTAAAACCTGGAGAGATAATCAAGAATTAATCAGATGTCATTTAAATCTGAAAAGAAGACATAATAGAAATGTTGAAGATGACATCTTAATATTTTTAACTGTGTATGAAAGACCGCCTTACGCTTATGTTAAACAGTTTCTTAAAATCAGTAAGAAAAAGTATGACATGATTAACCACATTTTATGGATATTGTTATATCGTAGAAGAGAAGGGTTTGATGTAAAAGAAGACATTAAATCAAATATTGAAGATAAAAAGTTTAATGTTAAAAATACAGTGAGAGATATTAATATTATTTTTAAAATGATGTATGAAAGAGGTAAGATGTATCAATTAAATTATTATCCTGAACTTAAATTATAATCATAATATAATAATAACATGTAAAATATTATATGTTATAATTATATTTCAATATGTAATTGTATTTCTTGTAAAAAAGTATTTAAGGAAGAAATAAACACTATATATATTATAATAGAAATGATGGAAACCGAAATCAATAATTATATCAATAAGAAATGCTACGATTGTTGCCACTTTAAAAAAGAAAATATGGAATTATACAAATTGAATTTACCTAATGGAATAGTTAATAGTATTATTGATTATTCTTTGGGTAAAGAAAATTTATGTAAAATTTGTAGAAATTGGAGATATTACCAAGAAGCAATCGAATGTAATTTGGATATTAAAAGGTTTAATGAAAGAAATGTTGAAGATGACATTTTGATATTTTTAACTGTGTATAAAATACCACCTTATGATTATGTTAGAGCATTTATGAAAATCAGTAAGAAAAAGTATGAAATGATTGACTACATATTATGGATGGTGGAGTATCAAAGAAAAGAAGGGTTTGATGTAAAAACAATCATTAAATCACATATTGAAAGTGAAAAGTTTAATGTTAAAAATACAGTGAGAGATATAAATCTTATTTTTAAAATGATGTATGAAAGAGGTAAGATATATCAATTAAATTATTATCCTGAACTTAAATTATAATCATAATATAATAATAACATGTAAAATATTATATGTTATAATTATATTTCAATATGTAATTTTATTTCTTGTAAAAAGTATTTAAAGAAATAAACACTATATATATTACAGTTGAAATGTTATTTAATTATTCAAAGTGCGAATGTTGTAAAACTAAAAGGAATGATGTTAATATAACATTGTATAAGTTATTACCTGCTAATCTATGTAATAAAATAAGTGAATATGATGTATATTGTAGTCAATGCTGTATAACAAGAGACCTTGAAAAGTTTTTTGTTGAAGAACATAAGGATAAGGGATATACAAAGTTTCAATTACAATTGACATTCTTTATGAGATATCAAAAACGATGTCCTGTATGTTTTTACCATAAAATTGCTAGAAAGTCATTTGAAAAAGAAATTCATGAGTTCTTTAATAATAAAGATTTAATTAAGAGGTTTGGAGGGACAAGCGCAATTAAACCATATAAAGCATTTGTTAAAAAATTTCGAGGCATGTTTGATGCGATTGATTGGCATTTATTAAGTAAAGATAAAATAAACGAGGTCTTGAATGAATTTAGAATAACTAAATATCATGTATGGTCTTACTACAACACTAAATATCAAGTATGGCTACTAGTTAATTTGTTTTTCTGGGAATATATTTATTCAATAATAGGAAAAGACAATATCAAATATATAGACATTGGCGATATTGATAAATATGTAGATTACATATTTGAAGACATTTTTCCTGACTATAAATGTAACCCATAATTATTAATCATACTATAATAATAACATTTATACCCTTATATGTTATAATTATAATGTCAGTATAGCGTTTTATATATTGAAGATACAATCCTACAAGGAGGATGCGAGCGTTAGCGAAGCTCGCAAGCTATGCGACCACGCCCCAAAAAAATATATGATAAAAGTGATGAAACGAAGGAGGAGAGTGATGTTGTTGCTGTTCTATTTTTTGTCCGGGAAATGGACAAATCGTTTTTAGACAGTTCGAATATTTTTTTGATGACAAATATTTTTTGCAATATATTTTGCAAAATTTATTTTTTTGAAATGGATGAGGTGAGGAGATTGAGGAAATGACATTTTGGAGGTAGTTGGTGAAATGAATGAGGCGAGGAGAAAGGAGAAAAGGATGGCGAAAATTTTGGAAAAATGATGATAAAAAAACGGATGAGATGGACAGAAAGGAATGTAGAAAAATGATGAAAACAAATAAGGGTAGAAGATGGAAGATGAAAAAAAATGTAGGGGGGGGGTATGTATGAAAGCAATTTATTGCTGGGCAAGGCCCCCGACTACTATATCTCCCAAAGGGCGCCTTCCTGCGCCGCAGAAGAGGCGTAAGAGAGTTCCTCTACTTTGCCCCCCCTCTCCCTGTATGTGTGGATAAAAGTGGTGGGCGGGGGTACAATGAGGCAGGATGCAGGATGTGTGTGTATCGTGAGAGAATGCTACAAATATCCACAACAGAGCAAGGGTGAGATTAGTGGGAGATTCGTGGCTGCACCCATCTACAGCCTACTCTTAGGATCCAAGCAGAACCTATAAGCCCGTTGGGCGCCATTTTGGGGTCAAAATACCACAATAGAACTTACATGGATCCTCAAAAATATTCCAAACCCACTAGTATGAAGTCCAGGAATCCGGGGCGAGCCACACGTCCCCCTGAACAGGGCCGAAACACCACAGATGAACCCCAAATCACCCGGTACACGTGGAATCCCGTTGAACCAGCTGGTAAAAGTGGCCTTTCATTTGACCAACATGTGCCTTTTCAGGTTCTGTTTGATTTGGCCAAGGCATGTTTTGTTTTGATTAACAAAAGCTCGCCTCGAACACATCGACCCTCTGGGCAAGACGCTTGGCTCCATCCATGGGCCGCAGCGGCCCACGGCCGCTCTCCACCGCTATGAGCCGAGCGGAAAGCCATCGACTTGCCGAAGGGCCAAGACATAAAAAGTCGATGTTTGGGAATGACCGGAATCTCCCTACCGACCATGGTTCTCAGAACCTTAAGAGCTCATGAGAAGGTGTTTTCTTTTTTTTCTTTTTTTTTTCTCGGTTTCTCCCTCCAAAAAGAGCCGAACACCCAGCACCCTCCAAATATGCAGGTTGGGAGCCCCCGTGTTGCCAGCCTCTGTCGTCTCCTCCCAGCGTTTGAACACCTCTTAAAATGCATGAGCCTTAGGCAAGTGTTACCTGACGGAGGATAAGTTAAATCTCCTCAATCCTCAACAAAAAGCTGCCTAATGCATCAGGAATCCGTGCCTGAGTGCGAATCCGCGGTTCCCCTTCGGCTTTCCCAGAAAGCCCGACCGAAACACAGAACGGATCTTGATCATGACTCAGAAAACGCGTAACGCACTAAACTTTCCCAAGGTTGAAGTTCGCCATCCGCTTAAACAGGCCAGGCATTGCTCAAGGACGCCAAACCCAGAAAACAACATAGGAATGTTGTCGCTCTTGGATTTTGCATGCTTTTTGCTCGCCAGTCTGAAACTTGGCCAACCCAAACCTTTCGCGCAGATAACATCAATTTACAACTGGTCCCAAAAGTGACTGAAATCCAGAAACTCAGGCAGTTGATCCTTTCTGGGCAGCCCTCAGATCCCCCGCTAAAAGTTTAACTTTTAGTGGACAAAAATGGAAACTACCACTAAACACCAAAAGGCTAAAAAGCTAAGGAACCGGATGGCTGGGAGCCACCAAGCTTTGTGGAATCTGGTGAAATCGAAACAATGCGATGCTTCCTTTCAATCCGTTGCTTCGGTTGGGGAGGCGCCCACGAGTCAAGGCGCCGCCGGCGCGGCGCAGCTGCTCGGGCAGGGCTGGGCCATCCACAGCAACGATGCCGCAGCACAGCACGCAGCACTTCCTTCGATGGGTGCTTGGCTTGGCTTGGGGTTGGCTTGGCTTGGTAAGTTGAGGTTGGTTGGCTTGGCGTGGTAAGTTGGTTGGTTGGTTGGCTTGGCAAGTTGGTTGGTTGGTTGGTTGGTTGGTTGGTTGGTTTTGCTTGGCTGCTTGTTCACATGCTTGCTTGATTGCTCAGCTTCTGTATAAAGCTGCAACATTCCAACATTCATAATACAGAATTCGACATCTCAACTGAAAGCGGAAATTCGGGGCAGCTGGAAGACAACAAGCATTTTAGGAGCACCCTTTAACCAAAAGGACACTGCCCAAAGGATGCTGGAGCTGATTCCCTGTGAAGCGAACCCGGACATTTGCCCAAAACAACCGGTCAGTTTACTTGAACTCCGAGCTGTGCTGGAAGACAAAGCTCGGGCCTGTCAACTACCACACTTCAATTGTCATACAAGAGTTAGCAACAGGGATCGTCTCTTCCGGGAAAGCTAGCGGAAGTTCGTCTGGAAGCAATTGGTCAATCATGGTCAATCTTAACCCTTAGCCTCCAAAAGGCTTCAAAACCGTAGGGTCCTAAAAAGCCATCATGGGCACGATGCCACATATTGGGGCTTTGGAGACTTCAAGGGTTGTTTATGAGAGGTTTGGCGCACATGCAGACCGGTTGCTTGCTCTGCGGAACGTGCAGGAAACAGGCAAGTGGGTGGAACCCGTTGCATTGTGACCACTTGAGCTGTTTTTTGGGGCAGAAGAGTGTAACACTTTCCTATCAAACAGGCAGGGTAGGCTATCCGACTGCACGTGGCTTCAATGGGGACCCCACAAGGCACACATGGCGCATGTGTCGCCAAGCTTCAGCAAGGCTGCGGGGGCGCTGGGCGAGTTGTAGTCCTCTCGATCGCGCCGAGGTGTGCTAAAACATGATCGACCACTGGCCCGGGTCCCAAATGTGTCAAGTTTGAGGTGCCACTCGGCTGGTGAATGAGACTCTCGGGTATTTGAACATTTACCAAAGGAATATTACACACCAAAAGTGTATAACATCGAATAAAACAATTCTATACGCATATAAAATACTTTTCTAGGTTTCCCATTATGAGAAACAAACAGATCCGCCAGTCGGCCAAACATTCCGTTGCGCTGGTCACGGCGCTGGCGTCTCCCCGAGCGACTCCCGCTTCCGGACAGCTCTGGCCTCCAAGTCCGCGAGGCTGCGGCACTCGCAGGCGCGGCTGTCTGGCGGCACGTCCGGGCCAAGGTCCTCGTGCGTGTCTGTGTCACCTTCCACTGGGCGCAACGCGCGTGTACACGGCGTTCAAACAAGGGCTCGGCTAAACCTACATGAGAAACCAGATCGAGACTCTAGATTCCATTCCCCATGTGTGTCTGTGTCTGTGTGTGTTGCTGTGGATTTCGGAGGGTGCCCGATTGTGGGGGTTTAAGTCCAACCATGTTGTGGGGGCCCCCTCTTTGGACCAATGCCCTTCAACATGCCTTTCATTTTGGCACACCTGTTCACCAACTGAAACTTGAAATCAGAGATCCTTCCGAAAGGAACCTTCATGATTCATGGGGGCTCGAGATGGCTTGCAAAGTGTTTTTGGAGGTCGCGATCAGATTTGGTCACTTCCTGAGCGGGATGACTAAGAAAAGATTGAACTTCTTGCTTACTTGCAACAGAGCATGCTCAGAAACCCACACCCACATGCATGTGCATGTACACGTCCCCTCCTTGTTCCACGTCTCCAAAACCAGCTCCAACTGATTCGGCATTCCTTGGAGCGCTGCTGGTAACTGCGATAGGGCTTTGCCAACTCTGGGAAGCATCGGAACCAGTGTGAATCAACCATCTCTACGGAACCACCCCTCTTGGTCACCGGCTCTATCTTTGGAAGGTTGGCAAAAAGGGGCGCGGGAAAGACTGCGTCCACGTTATCTACCATCCATCTACCATCCCTGTGGTTTTCTGGGCTACCGTTTCTTTTCTGAGAGCTGGATCTGCAAGAATGATGATGTTGGAGCCCACCGCCCGACAGGCTCCTGGCCGTAAGCTGGCACAGCCTGGCCAAATACAAACAGGCTTTCCGGTTTCCCATATCCTGTGGCAACATGCAGTACCTGCTCTCAAGCTGCAGAACCCGTTCTTCAAGGTATAGTGGCACCTTTACTTCAAACGATTCCTTGCTTTCACGAAGGTTCCTGGCCGGAAAAACAAACATAGTGAACTAGTCCAAAGCAAAATAAAGCATGATGGGATGATTACGGGGGCCAGGCCAAAGCTATTATTTGTGTCAAAACGCTCAAAGGGTTGGTGGGGGATGGCAACCCCTTGGTCGCATTTGACTGCCTTGAGCCTGGATTCCTTTCAATGACTTGCATCCCTTGCTGAGATCTACTGGCCAGCCTAATGGCCCCTCACCACCGAGTAAAACGTTGCGCCGACAAGACAAACAGTGGCCCAAACACGGGATGGGTACAAAGGGTATACTTCGCGAGAAGGGATACGAGGGATACCTGCCCGCAAAGGTGGTTTACCAGAGGCATAGAAAGCGACACGTGCGGTGCTTCCCGAGGAACTTCCCCATTTGCCTGTAAGAACCAGGGCTTCAAATCCAAATCCCGACCCATCCAAGTCACCAGTTATATGGCTGCGTCTCGTTTTTGAGGGAACCCGCCTGTTGGTTGGTTTCAAAAGGAAAAGAAAGGAATCCGCAAGGAAACCGGACCGACTTCCAGTTTCTCCGTAAATGACCCGCAGAAAACTCGCTTTCGCAGGCAAAACACCGACGTTTTGCTTTTGGTGTCCCTTTATCCCACCAAAGACGGGAACCAGACCCATTTTTGCAACGGATCCTTCTCGTTAACTAGATTCAGGTCCATTCTTCGCACCTGGAAACTGACATGAAAACAATGTCATTTGATAGGTCCCAGCTTTTGGGGCGCATTTGAGGCGGGGAAACCCCATTACATCAGGCACCAATTGGAGAGGTTCGTGTTTGATCCTGCGGTCCGAGCTGCGCAGGCACCGCGCGCCCAGCGGGCGTTTGCCGTCCACGCGCACTGCGAGGTTCACCTGAGTCGTTAGCACAAAACCACCGTCTTTGGAAACAAGGGGGGTTCAAAACGTAAGCAACCTGCTTGAAGCCCCATGGGGTTGTGTGATAGACCCTCCAAACTCCAAACCAGTGGTTTCACTGAGAACCAACCTGCCCCAAATATGTTGGAGGGTTCATAACCGAAGGCCTTGAGCTCACTTCGTGGCGGTTGCGGGTTAACAAGCTCAGCCAGAGGCTGGAAGTCCTGTAAGAGCTTTGTCTGTGGCTGCGTGTCATGTACAGGGTGCTTCCCTCTAAACAGGAAGCAAACAGGGCCGAATGACACACACACACACGATACTTGACTCTAGTCCAGCTTATTCTGCCCCAAGCTGCCCACCTCCTAGGCGACGGGTTCAGAAAAGATGTTGGGTTTGATAACCGTGAGGTAGTCAAACTTGCGGGCCCAGTGTTCGAGACAATTTTGCTCTCCGGATTCTATATCCCCTGTAACATCGCCCCACCCAAGAGGGACTCCCACTTAAATTGGTCTCTAAACATAATGTTTTCCACAAGGGAGCCTCGCTTGAACTCCATGGCAATATATAAAGTGGCCCGTGGGTTCAATGGGACCGAAACAAAGGAAAAGAAAACGTAACCTGAACATAAGCTTAGCTAGTCCAATCGCAAAAGAAATGCAGAACACACAATCTGTAAAACCAAAAAGAAAAAACAATGTTTGTCTCGGGGGATCTCTGAAAAAAGGACACACCCACACCACACACCCGCCTCATACCATTTTTCTCAGCCGGCGCCGCTGTCGTCAAATCCCCGGCGCGAATGCTTGCGAGCGTTTTCGAACGCTCAGATCTCGTCGAAGCTGGGCTTAGACTTTCCTGCGAGAAAAAGCCTCAAGCCAAAGACGAGGAGCCATTTTGCCCCCAATCATACAGCATGCAAGATAAGGGCACGCCCCTGCAATGGGAGGGTCACCCTTGCAGGATGAGAAGTGAAAGTAAGCCTGCAAGTGTGCATACATGCGTGTATACATATTAGGATGCACATACCGTGCTTCTAACCGCCATTGGGAAACCTGAACAACAAGTGGTGTCTGAAGATCTGGAAAGCTTGCAAGTGGACTCCATGTCTTTGCAAACATCCAGAAACCCAACTCCATGGTGGACCCCACCCAAATGAGTCGATCCTTCTCGGACCCCCACGCACAAAAGCAACAACAAGCAAACACGTCCCGGCTCAGGGGAACCAAATGACAATCAACCTTAGGTAAACATACGGTTGATTCCCTCAACATTCCAAGTGCGCCTCTAGCTCCATTGCAGCTTTTATAACATGCACCGTACTCCCGTACAATTGGACATCCCACCCATACTGCGCGCCCCCCTTGCTTGCACTTATTCAAAATGGACACCGAATGGAAATGCATGAAAACCACACCGAGTTTGAGACAGACACACCTCATAGACCTAAATGGGTGTCTCGTTTTTGAAGGGTTCCCCCTTTGGATGGAGTTAAAGGGAAACCAACAAGGAAACCCACAATTTTATGAAGATGGGCCGGTGGGCCCCCTTAAAAAACAGAGCCTTACTCCTCCTTGCGGCGACGAGGTCGGTCCTTTCTTGCTCAGCTTGATCTCCTGGGTCTCCGCCTGCATGCAGAGGAACTCCCCGAGGAGCACCGCCACCAGCACTGCCGGCACTTGGATGATCCACCACTCCCAGGTGCCCGGGAAGCCTTCCTCGCCGATCGACCGAGTGGATTGGCCCAAGATTGGCCCAAGAAAGGTCCTGGGAGTTTTCGGGTTTTTGGCGCTAAACTGACCTCTTGGGAGGGTGTTTTTTTGGACCTTGCTTAAGTCCTAAGTTGCAATTGTGGTGAAACTGGATTTGGTGCTGGTATTCTTCAGACAACGCGCTTCGCAGGTTTGATTCCCTGGCAAGGTTCGTGGAGCGCGCTTCAACCCGCCGGAATCTATTGGGTCTCCTGGTGCCGAACATTCCGGTTGGGCCTGAATCATCTTGCTTCAACATGTCCAGGAAACAAGCCATATGGTTTTCCCTTCCGACAAATTTCAAGGCCCATGGCCACACAAGGTCAAATTTGTCGGGCAAAACGGGGGAAGACCCCCGAATTCTGAGGGACGTTGAAATTGAAGCTTCAGCATCGGTCACCTGCAACTAGGGCGCGAACGATATCCCGTCCGAGCATATATTGAACTAGCATAGTTCGTGCCACTAAGCGTAGCCCAAAGGACCCCATGACTCATCGGTCGTAAGCTCAGAGTTGCCCTCGGCAAATCGCCACCAACTCCCCTTAGCAGCCGCGCAATGTCGCAACTCAAAAGCCGGGAGCCGAGCTCCGAATGCAAAAGCTGAAGGAGGGCCCTTGAAACGGACATCTTTTGAAACCCGCTGACTCATCTGGCTGCTTATGGGCCAAACACGCCGATGTGGCCAAATTACCGGCCCACTTTTCTTGCGCATGGCTCGCCATTCAAAGGGGCACCCTAGTTTCATCCTGTTGGTTTCCCTTTCAAGCTCACGACACCCGCAAGAAGAATATCCATTTGCTTGTCTCTTGCAGAAAAAAAGTCTAGCGACGATCGATTCCCTTTCAAGCCAAGGAAAAGATACCGCCTCGAGCAAATGGAGGAACCCCGCTAGTCACATGGGCACAGCGCTTCGTCCCGCCCGATTTGTTCTTTTTGTGCGCCAAAGGTCCGCCAGGAAGGTGGCCAGCAGGTGAAAGATGTGGTACGTGGCCACAAAGTCCTTGGGTTCCCCCTTTTTGCAACTGGCCCTTTGAGTGGGTATGGGTCAAAATGTTCAGCCTCCAGGGGGCCACAGGTTTTGGGTCCTTGGTGCCATGTACATTCTGGGTACCCATTTTTGAAGTGACGCCATCGCCAGCTACACCCAAAGTTGCCGCCGCTTTCACGATCTCGTGCACGTGTTGGAACCCCCTCTCTATCTCTCTCTGTCGGAGCTGCAAAATTATGATCTGGGTGTGTCATTTCTTTGAAGTACCCCTTTTTCGTTGGTTTTTTAAAGGAAAACCAACAGGAGCCATGGAAATCCAAACCCATTTTTCGTTTTTGCGGGGTCCGATGCCCTATAGACAGAGAAGTTCGCTACAGCCCACTCCCGGGACCCGAATCCGAGGCGCGAGGCACTTCTTGGCACGCTGCACCACGTAGCGCAGCTCCAGCGCCATGACCAGAGCGGTGAGCCACAGGGAGAAGGCCAAGACCAGGCCCCGTGTGGTGCGCCAAGTGTAGGCCTTCGAGTAGACAAAGAGCAAACATGGGAGTGGGAAATGAAGTTGCGGGTTGGGGCTCGCAAGAGGGAGAGAGAGAGAGAACAAAAAAAAACAAAAACAATAGTTCTTCTATTTGGAACTTCCGCCCGCCGGCTCCGCCGGACACTGGTGCCCCGCTATTAATAGGACGGGTTCTACTTAGATCCGAGGTCCCACGTTGAGTTGGTTGAACTAGACTATTAGCTTCCTTCTAGTTGGTGGCTTCCCATTTGCCCTCCACAAGACCCGCAGGTTCGATTTCCCAAGCTGATAAGACGCTGGCCTCAGGCTGAAAGAGCTGGGCTGCTCCCTGCTCCTCGCCCAGAAAGAGGTCCCCAAGGGCCACGCAAAGACCCAGGCAGAGCCAAAAGGAGCTTTGCATCACGAAGATCCTCACGGCCGCTCTCTCTGTGGGGAAATTTCTGGGAAACCCTCTGACAGCCCAAAAAAGGCATCTCTTTTTGGGCAGAAGATGCGGAAACCTGGTTCGACAAGGATTTCGTGTGTGTGTGTGTGGGTTGTTTTGTGGGGGGGGGGGGGGGTGAACAATGCAAGACATGTTTGTTTTGAAATGGGCCCTCTTTTTCTGTGGGTGCGGTTCGCATGACCTGTTTGACCTGCTGCAAACGCTCCATGGCCAATTAAAGCAGTCCGAACATGTCCGAACACCCTATATGCAGGAAAGAGGTGGACGAATGATGACGCATGGATATCTTTCCAGATTCCATTAGTAAAAGGCAGCACAAACTGATGGCAAGGCTTCAAGCAGGGTCCTTGCAGCAACCCTGAAAAAACAAATTGGGACAGCCGGCACCGGACTAAAAATTAAGCGACAACCAATGAATATCAGCAAGCTCGGCCTGAAAACACTAGAAAACAAGCCTGCAGCAAAAGTCCTGCATTTTTTTGGCTGGTTGACCGTTCTAGCTTTCCAGCCGACGGAAAAATGGACAGAATCATAGCTTCGTGACTGGCACAGGCTTAATTACCCTTTGGCTCTCGGCAAAAAGCCGTGCCAAACTCCTCTGTGTTTCATGATTCTCGCATTGCCCTCATCTCTCGGAAAAGGACCCAGCAGTTTCTGACTTTCATATGTCGATAAGCCTGTAAGAACTAAACAAGGAGCTACCCAAAACCGATAGCTGCCCATCAACCAGCAAACGGATAGGGGGCCACCCAAACCTGATACACCGGCAATATTGGCAGTTCCTTGTTTTCATGCAAAAAGGCAATAGGCCACACTGGTGAGCTTTGTCCAGCAACAAATGAAGGGCTTGCATGATTGTTGAAAGTAGCCAAACTGGATAAATCATGGTTCCCCATTATTGGGAAGTTGCATCTATTTAGGGAACATCTCTGATTAGTACCGGATTAGCCGAAGTTGGCATTAGCCCCAGCAAGAGGATAATTTTCCAGTAAGTGAGAACAAAATGGTGGAGCCCTCCAAATATGGCTTGCCTCTAGATTCCCTTCTCAGCAACGTCAAAAAGGATACCCTCAAAACACAAAGACGCAGGGTTGAAGTCAAGGCTCTGAGTCGTGATGAACCGAGGGTTGAACTGATCCGCACCATAGAATCGCCCATCCGCCGGCATTGCTGATCCATGTCGACGGATCCCGCCGAAGATGGGATCCGAGGACTTACACTCGAGGGCTGGAAAGCAACATGAAATGACCAAACAAACAAACATGTATTTCCTAGATGTCGATTCATGGTAGCAACCTGGTTAGCCTCAAGTGAGCTTGGCACATGATCGCTGGCAGCCCTGCGATGTTTCAGAGGATTGTTCACTGCAACTGTCCAACTTCTTGATGACTGTTCAATCCACCCTGATGTTCCTGCCACCTTTGCACAACATGGCATCAGTGCTTACATGTGCATTGCTGCAGCCAAAGTCTGCCCAATGCGACAGCATGCCGGAATGCCGTCTGCCGGGACACAAAAGCTTGACAAGTCAGCACCAAAGGGAATGAGTCAAAGCCGGTCCCTCCAACATATTTTCTGCTTTATCGCGAATTGCTTGCAAAATGAGTCTGCAGGTGCCCGGCTCAAGTTAGACATTCAAAGTGTCCAACCAATAGTTGGTGAAAAACGAGTGCCCTTTTTGACTAGGGTTAGAACCCCACAAAAAGATCCTACAGTGGTGTGGCCTGATCTATTTATGGTCGGGACGTCCCGGGTAAGCCTCCAGCTATCCAAATTTAGGTTGGCTCAAGCTCGAATCCACAAAAGCATTTTCTTTGCTTTGTTACCCCCGTCTTCCGTATTTCGAGGAGTACGGTCTGGGTCACTGCACGTTCCCAAACCAAATCGCCAGTTAGATTTCCGAGCCGAAGGGCAACGGCGCCCCCATGCTCGTAGCAAATCGGCGGGGTATCGGTCCAGCCACCGGCAAGATCGATCCTGCGCCGGAGTCGGGCGGCCCCCCATTTGGATTCCATGCTTGAATGCTTGATTGATAGAGGGAAATTCCATGGTACTATGTTGGGGAAGAATTGCAGCTATGCCACGGAAAGAGAGCCAGGCTTGCACAGGGTGATTTGCTGCACAGATCGGCGGGTTCCATTGGCAAATAATGTTGGTATGCTCGAGGGAAGTGGTCCGACTGAGGTATGTTTCCTTGTTTTTCAGTGGCACTGCCTGCGCAGGCCAGCGGATCCCTTTCGTTCGAAGGGGCGGGGAGGGGGAGCGAACACCCAGCTAATCCTTTTTGTTCAAAATGTAGTGGAGGGGGGGTGGACGGTGGCTCGCCCTTGGAGTTGTACTATGTACCACAATGCTGGGGACAAAGCAACCCTAAAAAAACACATTCCCACTTTTATGGTTGCATTTTTTGATGGACCAAATCAGCCCCAGCCCCTGTGCGAGGCCACGCAGAAAACAAACAATGCCACTGTTGAGGACAAACCTTCTAGGTGAACATAGCCCGCCCTCACAATCATATAGTTCAATGCTTTAATCAAAGATACACAAACTTGGAAAACAGGGCCCCTCCATGCAGTAATTGCCTTGTTCCCACAGCTTGAGGGGGCGAGGGGGTGCGTCTCAAAATCAGAATCGGAACCCTTGAGACCTCAAACCAGGCAGCTTCCATTTTGGCTTCCCTTCAACAATCCCCCACAACTCTTCTAGACCCAAAGCAACAACCATATTTCCAAAATGGAAACTCTTGAAGCCCAGAATAAAGAACTTTCATCATAGGGGAGCTTCATTTACCCAGCATTCCCAGATAGGTTTGCCAAAACAGTGTGTGTCACGCCCTTCGGAGGTTCTGCACCTCTGATAGAAGGGGTTTATACTGCGTTGCAGGCTTGTACTTGTGGTATATAAGCATCATACCTCCAAAACCCATACCTGAATCGCAAATGCCCTCGGGGCCAGGGAATCAGTTGTACCATGCTATGATCAAAACGCCTTTGGGCGTCGTCTCCTGGCCGGCGACTCAACCACCTGCCAACCGCTGCTTGGCGCTGCCGGCGCCACGTGGATAAATTGGGAGCACCTCAGCTGAGTTGCCCTCGAATCATAGCCTCCCACTGGCCCTCCCACGTTGCCATGGCAGACGGATCCCTGCAGGAAAGCGATCTTTCAGTTCCCCACAGGGCAGGCTACGTTTCTGGGAAGTAGGGCAAAGAATTGGGCCAACGTACAAATGAACAGATCGACAAACATGCAGATATATTGTTTAACAAACATCATGTCACAAACAAAACAAAACAGAGACAAATACAGCAAGATTGAACATTGTACCAAGAAGGGTAGCAACTTCTATGTTTGGCACAACACCCACGCAGGGTGAATAAACAAGCGGCAACCGGAACAGTCTATCGGATGAAGCGCGTTGCCACCGCTCTCAGGATCAGCGCCTGGGCCGCTGCCTGCAGAAGCGGCTTTCGGATGTACCCGTGTCCCTCCAACGTGAGGCCCTAAGGCCTTTAGAGGGGTGGTAGGTGAATCCTGTGAGGGCTGGTCATGAAATTGACCCCCTCCCCGCCTCCCCCAGCAGTTGGAGTTTTCCTTGAGGCTTGAGCTTAGGATTCCCCGCTTCGTCAACCACACGTCTGAGTAAAATGGTCGGGGAGCGATTGATCTCCCAGATCGCTGGCAACTGCATACAAGAGTGTCAAGTCTAGTTATCCGATCCTCGTAGTGTCTTGCCGCCCGCATCAGCGCCACAGGGCCGTCCTGGATCCAGGAGGAGCCTCGAGTCAGGGCTCCCTGCAACTCCTCAAGCCTGACTCCACCTTGTTTGATTCTGAAGCAGGGTTCTCTGCATGGTTACATATTGTTTTTTCAACCTGAAAAGCATCAGACCAACAGGAAGGCTAACACGGCGTATGTTCAAAACCAACCCTGGTGCGTGATCAAAGTCAGTCCCTGGCTGGTGGCCTCGTGGACCGTGGCTCGCTTGTGCATGGGGGATTCCCAAACCCGAGTGGCCGACAGAAAGCTGGCAAGCTCATGAGCCTTGCTTTGGTGGCTCCGAACGGGCCACATAGGCAGGCTCAATGGAAAACCGATTGCTAACTGTCAAATAGGCGACTCACTTCCGATCGAGTGGATTGGCCAAGAAAAAGTCCGAACTTTTGATTCACCACTACAATGGTCCAACCCCAAAAGGGGACTGAAGTCCAATTCAGGGAGCGAGGCCAGGAACCCTCAAGGGCCTAGGAGGGAGACACCGGCTCCCTCGAAGCGTAACTTGCTTGGTATTTCTTGGTTGTGGCTGGCCCCGCTGTTTTACCATGATCAAGGTGACCCAAGTGGGGAATGAAAGGGAAACAACCCTAGTGTTTGACTCGGATGCATTGTAGCATGTGTGAAAGTGGTAACACACGCAAGCTAAGAACATTATACAAGTAGCGTGAAACAGAAACACACATGGCGTCGGGGATTGCCGGTGGTTGGTGGGCCTCGGTTCGGGGAGCTCTCTTCCAATGTTTGAGTGCTCGGAGGTATCTCCACTGGTTGCCTGGAACCCTACTAGAGAGGAATCTCTTCTCGCCTTAGGATACCATGACTTTTTGAGGTTCCTTGGCCATGAATTCAACTCTAAAGCCTGGCTGCATACATTGTTTCCCCATCCAACGGGACACATCGCATGGAATCGGAAGGGTGCGTCTATTGCCCGGTACCAGCCTCCTCCATACAGTCAGGGGAACCCAAACTTCACCAAGAGGAGAGTTGACTGGCCGGCTGACCACTAAAGTAAGTCAATGCAAACAGGCCTCATCTTGCAAACCAGGGTCACTAGTCAAATGATCTTTTACCAGTGGACAACCCCATGATTCCTGCGGCAACAAAGAAGATGATGGCACGCTGTGGCTGGCATATCATTAAGCCTTCCAGGGAGCTCCTACGGGTGCTACCGACTGGAGTCCCAGTTGGAAGTGCCACCTGAGTAATAGGTAATTACCCTCCCACACATAACTGCAAGAAGTGCGCCACTTGCAAAACACCAAGGCTGCCAATCTCCAAAAAGTTCAGCGGCATCTTGACGCCAGCAAACGCTGCGCAGCAAGCACCCCCTACATACCGAAGCGCGGGAGCTACGCCTTTCCGCCGAGGAACGTACGTCCCTCATCTGCTGAACTGCTTGCGCACGAGTCCTGGTGCCAAAAAGAAGCGACTCGAGACCGATGTTGATGAACCTGATGGCTCATCACACAACTTGTTGGGTATCCTCATCAAGGTTTCTACGCCTTTTGTTTGCTGGGGTGGAATCAAACTGTTTTGACGGAGTCAAAAGGAAAGTCCTGCCCTCCCACATTCCGAAGGATGAGATCCCATGGATGCGATCCTGTGGTGAACAAGCGCTGCCACACATCAGCCAAACCTGAAACCAAGCCAAATAGACCAAATACATCCTCCTTAGCTGCCCCTTGCGCTGCTGGCAAACACTGGGTGGACAGGGTCAGCAAGGAGTCGGTTGGATTCAATGGCCAGAAAATGGGCTGAAAAAAACTTCAGATTCCACTGCGTGATCCTCCGACTAGAAGTCCTCCGGGTTCATCCGAAGTTGACAGTATCTTTCCCCCTTACCCTAAGAGAGAGGGGGGTGGGGGGTCCCCCAATTCCATTTATCCAGTCTTCCCCACAAAAAAATGCAAACACAAACGGAATTCCAGAGGTTTAACCCCTCCCCCAATTCCATTTATGAGGGGGGCGAGGATCATTATCTCCATTGCCATGTTAACCTTCCCAAGCAAGTAACTCCGGGAATAACCCCTACAAACCATCCCTTCTGGCTTCCTTCAAGGGAACTCATTCCCACTGGGTTCCCTACCTGTCGCAACCAGCATCCAAGCCAAGCGCGTGCCGGCCTGTCGCAGCCCAGGCCTTGCAGCGCTGCGCGCCACTGGGGGTTCCGCGCGCTGCCGCTGCGAAGGCCCCCTAGAGAAGCCAAAAAATTGTGTGTCTGTGCGCGTGTGCGCGTGTGCGCGTTACATAGGGGGGTCTGGACAACCCCATCCTCAAAGGCTGAATGCATATGTCCATATATGATCTGCTGGAATGAACACCCAGCTTATGGGTGAATTACTAAAGCCAACCAAAAGGTGGTCTCCCCAAAAAGACGAGCCACCCATATAGAACTCCTGGGGGAGTTGAACCTAAGGCAGCCACACTCGGGAGACACCGATCTCGCCTTCCGGGCCCGCCATCAGCGCAAGCAGCTCCGCTACCTATGAAACCATCATGAGGTTCTCCAGGATTCCGAGCCCTTTTAAGCCACACCAAGAAGGGTAGGTAGTTACCCTCAACAGAAAAACAGTTTTTTTGGAGATGGTTTCTTAGCTTAGCACTCCCTACGGGGGTTGAGTAACCCAGTTTGCATTGGTAGAAACCTTTCTTGCAGTTACTACAGGAACTTCCTGAAACTTGATAACGTTGCACATATATGCCCAAACTCATGCTCCTGAGTTGCTGACAATCCATTTGCTGAACTTAGTTGCATTCCTATCTTGAACATCACATCGCCCAAGCACATTCGCCTACCCGAGGTCGCATGTCAGCTTTGGCAAGGATGGACAAGCGCCTTTTGTCACGCCTTGTCAGACACCACCGCGAGTTTAGACAAACAATTCACTCTCACTGTGAGGGAAAGGTAAAAAGAATATCAAACCCATTCAAACCCTCACCAACACAGCTCATCCCCTCAGCATGATCTCCGTGCGCAGAGTTCAAGATGCCAAACCCAAAAAAGTCGTGATCGCTCCCTGGGCGGTTTCCTCGTTTTGACCATCCGTATCCTGCTGGCCCCACTATTTTGCCATGATCAGAGTCACCCCTGCAGAAGGAGGTTGAAGAGCAGCACCCACATTTTCTGACTTTGATACCCCCTGAACCCAGTCTTACCAGCGCAAATTGCTTGAACATGTATGTCGATGTGCCAAGCCCCTTGCCTTTTTTGACGCGGGCTGTGAAGCAAACACCCGCAGGTTGCGCACAGGATTCCACAACCCAAAGCTGCGCCAAATAGGCGCCTCACTTATGCGAGTTGTTTGACCGCCGTGGGCAGAAAAGCTCCGGGGACCTTTTTTAAAGGATCTTTTATGTATGAAACGTGTCCTTCACAAAGAAAAAAGGGCCTGCACGCACTCCTTGCCCAGTTCGCCCTTGGTGGCAGAACAACAATTCAAAATGGAAAGATCTGGGTGGAACCTGAACAACGTGCCCATACAAAAAGGAAAGCTCAATAAGCCTCCTCAAAAGTCAAACCCACGGGTAGTGACCGCAAAATGCGGTTGACTCCCTAAAAAGTCACGAGTAAGTCTCAAAATGCAATTAATGCTTTCATTCACTTCTTGTCATATTTGGGAGGCGGTAGCCACGGTAGCGACGCTTGCTCTCTACTAATATCCATAAGATCAACCCCGAAGCGCAAGGACAGGCGCCTGCGCCAGCGCGCGGGCGCACACATCCAGGTCTGCGTCCCCCGCACCCGCAACGGCGTCCTTGGGGCAAAAGGCGATTTTGCGGCACGTTGAAGTCAGGCCCAGGAGCCGTTCCCAGCAGTTTTGCGGGAGATGCGATTTAGACAAGGTGAAGATGTGGAATGACCCTTTGAAAAGAGAAGCCATTGCAGCCATTTCATGATGGTTCCCTCGATTCAGTGCTCCAAGCCAAGAAGAGTTCATATTCTTAATAAGGCCCGTCAAATATCCAAAACTGGTTCAGAACCACACCAAATAAATAGCCGACTGTGAGTGACTTCGAAGGTGTGTATCAGGGACCGTTGCGGGCCAAGATCTTCCTATCGTTCCGCTTGCAAACGCGCTTTGAGAGTTGCTGTTGTCGATTGGTTTCTTGCTTGCTTGCTTTTGTGTTTTGTCCGCGCTAGAGTCGTTTGCCTCCTCTACTTCTGCAGCTACAATGGCTGCAATGACCGTTATGCTAAAAACATGTGTTGTCTTCTCTGTTGGCTGCAATGACCGTTAGGCTAAAAACATGTGTTGTCTTCTCTGTCCAGTAGCCTTCCGAGCTACTGCGTTGGTCTTGCTGACCCCCTTGCAAACAGCTGCTAAAGCAATTGAGGGGACACCTTAATGGCCATGGTTAACCAAATATTTGATCATATTTGATCCTTCCCAAACGGAACTTGTGCGCTAATATGCGCCTTATCCCATGCTCAAAATCGCTTGCAACCACCTCTTGGGTCCAATTCCACGGGTGGAACAACTGTCCGAAAAGGTGGCCTGAAGATTTCCGAGGCACCAAAACATCGAAAAGCCCAGTGCGGCCGCGCCGCACCTCGTCCTGGCGTACCATCAAAGCATCTCTTGGATGGTTTGTGGAATCGCCCGGAAAAACCATGGGGCTCAAGGTCCCTCATGGTTTGCACCACCGGGGGCCGCTGCAGGGAACTCGATTCCCGATGGCCTATGGCACATATCTGCCACTGCATGTATAAACAACTGAGCATACAAGTCTCAAAGTAGCTTGGAGTTTGGCAGCAAACAACCAAATAAAGGCTGAGAAAAGGAACTCCTCTCCGACGAGCAGGGCTGAATTCTGCACAGCGGCGTAGAGCCAGTTGTAGAGCCAGTTCAATCTTGGCACCAGTTCACACCCTGCAGAGTTAATCCTGGTGGATTCAAAGGTGCCATGAGTTGTTTGGCACTTTCATGGATCCAAGCATTGCCAGGGAACCCACCTTAAGCTCCCTTTTCAAGGATAATCGTCTTCCAGGCGTTGTCTGGAGCTTTTTCGCGGCGGCTCTACTCCTCTTCTTTTCAGGGAAAACAAGGATCACAACATGTTTTTTCTGGGTCCGTTGGTTGGCTGGCTGAGGCGGGGAGTAGATTTCATGCATTGTGCGAGTTGTTGCGTGGCAGGGTGTTGGGCTGTCTCAGGCCTTGGTCACGGTGTCATGGGTTGGCTTGGAACTGGCTTGCGCTTTGTTTGAGAGTCAGCTGGGTCTTAGTGTAGGACTGGTTTTCTGACTAAATTAAATTGTGTGATTGGCAATCATTTGGGCGTGGCTTGAGCTGGTTTTGCGACAGTTCTATCAAAACCCCGTTTCATTGAACAATCCAACCCGTCCAAATTGCAGTCAAACCAAGTGGGTTCCCTGTCGGGCACCTCAGTTCGCGGTTTACCCTGCCGGCACACAAAAGCAAGTATTAAGAAATATGAAGCTACGACAAAGAACCGAAGTGCGAGAAACAACATTTGCAGGGTGGGGGCATGGCGGGTTCAATCCCGTGCCGCGCCGATATCCGCGCGCCGATATCCTTGCCGGGCCCAAGGAGGTTCGGTGCGCGCGCCGATATTCCGCGCACGCCGATATGGTTGCGGGGCCCCGGTAGGTATACCCGTGGCCGCCAGATATCGATGTGCGTGCGCGCCGATATGCGTGCGCGAAGCTGCAGCACGACGAGCACCCTGAACAAAGAAGCCCAACTGGGTGTCTGCGTAGCCCTCTGTCTCGCTGGGTCCCGGCGGGGCCTGAGTTGCTGGCACGCCAATCTCCAAACACTTTGGCGGCTCCAGCTCCGGCAGCTCCTTGTTTGCAGGTGGAAGGGCGGGGTGGTCAGAGTCATTCACGGCAGCAGAACCAGAGACAGGGGCAGGCTTCTCGGAACCAGACGCTGCGCCCGGACTCCCGGCACAAACGAGCAAGCAGGCACCTTTGTGCGCTGGGGCTCGCGCCACTTTGCTTGGCCTGCCAGCCTGGGATGCTGGGATGTGGAAGTAGCCAGACCTTGCCGTTTTGCCTGACCTCTCCGCCTTGTCCCCCATGTCACAAGGTGCTTGGCAGAATGTCCGCGCTCTCCTCTGCATCTTCCTGCTGCTTTTTGCACAGCCTCGACCACAGACGGGCTGCTAATCATCCACCTGCCAGGCTTGCCACTCACAGCATTCACAACAGTTCAACAGGCTCTTTGAATGGCTTGGCTGCCGCGGTAGAGTAGCAGCACCCGCCAAACTCCCGAAAGCACGGTGGGTGCGTCACATCTTCAGAGGCACAAACACGCGTCAGCTTAACCATGCCCACGATGCCTTTGGAGCAGCTTTGCTCGTCTGGCATGTCCGGGACTGTCTCTGACAGCTTACACCACCTTGCCGTTGGGCTCGCCCTTGCCAACGTGCAAGGCGTACCACACCAGTCCTGCGAGGTGTTCCTAAAACACGCAGCGGCCACACACAGGGGACACACAGGGGCCTAAACAACACGGCGCGCCAACCACCCAACCGCCAGCATCCACAAGCATCACCAACCACCGCGGATTTCCTTGCCATGTAAACTAGCATGTCGGCCATACACTGTTTACAGGCAGCAACTTTCACTGCCACACGCTGAACGCTCCTAAAGAGCGCTTGTTCCTGCATTTATTTGTCACATCTCACAAAGGTGGTGACAGTTCTTGAAGGGTCCCTTCCTATGAAACCACCTGATTCACGCAAGTCAACTTAGACGTCAGTTAACGACAAGGCGTGCGAAACCTCCAAGCAGACAAAATGAGAAGAGGAAGCCGCTTCTGGTCTATACCTGGAAGTCTCAAAACACCTGAGGCACCCAACGTGCCTTTTTTTGGTACGAGAAAAAAACTTGGAAAAGGTCCTACAGGGTTGTAGTGGATGGGGTTGTAGGCGAGTTGCAAAAACACAAAGCCCTGCCCTCCAATCAGCCCTGCCCACTTCTGTGTGTGTGTGCCCCTGGGCTGCGCTAACACCAGAGCTTCAAAAGCGCAGGCATTTTGCAGCACACACCGTGGGCCCATTTGTCGAAGAGGCCGGAGCATGGATGACGGGTTTCATGTAAGAGCAGGCAGTTGCGCTTACCGACGGCGTCCGTAAGCACAGCCAAGCCGTCGGGAGCACATACTCAGCCCCTGGGCGCGCTGTCTATTCTGTGGTTGCGCTTACCGACGCCGCCGGTAAGCACAACTGAGCGTTTGAGCCAGTCGCATTGATGGGTGTGGGCTTTGGTGAGAAGCCCTTGCTGGACATCATTCACAAGGGGGCTAAGGGGCCTGATATGCGCAAGCCCCTGCTGGGTTGTTACCACATTTAAACAAATCATGGCCAAATGTATAATGTGGCTCTTGCTTCGCGCACTCTGCTTGAGTGGAAGCCCTTGTGGAGAAAAACCGATGCAACTGCAACCCCATCTGCTACAACCCTATAGGCACTCTTCCGAAAAACGCTCGAATTACCAATTTCTGCTCGACCCCCCAATTACCCCGGCACGAGACCCCAAACAGTGATAGGCGGCGGTCACACGCTGCAGAGTATTGTGCGGGCTGCGCCGCAAAACGGCGGTTGTTGTCAGGAAGCTGCAACATCATTTTGCGGTATTTGCGCGCACATTCACAAAGACAAGGACACGGCCTGGAACAGACACGCGCAAGAGAATGCAGCAGACACGTGTCGAAGCCAGCGCCATGGTCGTGTGTGCGTGTGTTTGTGCGTGTGTGTGTGTGTGTGTGTGTGTGTGTGTGTGTGTGTGTGTGTGTGTGTGTGTGTGTGTGTGTGTGTGTGTGTGTGTGTGTGCGTGTGTGCGTGTGTGTGTGTAAGCATCACTACAAAAGGCAAGATCTGTGTTTGTTTCACCAGGGTGCCTGAGTTAGTGAGTTAGCTAGCTAGGTAGCTTCTTCCTTTGTTCTCGATTGTGGCGCTGTTGCTGTTGCTGTTGCTGTTGCTGTTTTTGGGTGTTGTTGTTCAGAGTACCATCGAGACGCCGTCGCAGCACAGAAGCACCATCCAAGCATGCCCAAAGAAAGGGAAACAAGCTCGCGCGGACAGGGCGGGAATCGAGCCCGGGACCTTTCGCCGGAAACCCCCCCACGGTCCCCGGAGCCGCCAAAAAAGCAAAAAAATCGAGTTTGTGCGAGCCTGCGCAGTCGAAACGCACTTCAACATCAAGCAAGAGCAAGAACCTGCAGTAAATACCACGCAAAACGCTCGCGGCCAGAAGTCGCCAACTCACTTTGTGCGAGCCTGCGCAGTCGAAACGCACTTCGACATCAAGCAAGAGCACGAATCTGCGGTAAATACCACGCAAAACGCTCGCGGCCAGAAGTCGCCAACTCACTTTGTGCGAGCCTGCGCAGTCGAAACGCACTTCGACATCAAGCAAGAGCACGAATCTGCGGTAAATACCACGCAAAACGCTCGCGGCCAGAAGTCGCCCTCACTTTGTGCGAGCCTGCGCAGTCGAAACGCACTTCGACATCAAGCAAGAGCACGAATCTGCGGTAAATACCACGCAAAACGCTCGCGGCCAGAGCGGGCACCTCAATCTGGCACCAAGGCCTTTTCTCTTACCGTAAGAACCCCTTAGTGTAGACACACTGTTTGGGGAAAAGACGCTCGCCCCCCGAAAAACGCGCGATCAAATCCCCTTCTTCCATCCAGAGGAAGGCGGGCATTGTTACGCTTTTAGATTTGCACTTGCGCTCGTTTTGCGGAAGTGTGCGCTCGTTTTGCATTTGGATGTCTGCTCGCTCCTTTCGAACATTCAACGACCGATCATCTTGGAGGACCGACCAGCCCGGTTTTGGGAAAAATGCTCGAAGCAGGAAAAAGTGTACGTTTCCCATATTTTGGTGACGACCCTGGTTTTGCAATACGTTTGGGCTAAGGGCAGAAATTTAGGTAACGAAGGGTGCTCCAGGCAGGTTGGCATGTTAAGGCTCTGCGTCCTGAGTTCAGATCTCGATGCGCTTGTGGCCGTGCAGCATTGCACCACGCAAGCTGGGGCCCTTGTACTGTCATGGCTTGGCAGGGCTGCGGCGCTGCCATCACCATAGCTGAGGATCCTGGCTGGGGTGCTGTTAGAACCACTTGCTGCTGCTTGCGCTGGTGGCGCACAGAGCAGCTCCGATCACCCCGCGCCCCGATATCCTTCTTTGGGGGTGAGGGGATATCGATATCCGGCCGCACGCCGATGTCCTGCTGAGGGGGCGGGGGGGGGGGGGGGGATATCGGTCCGCGCGCCGATATCCGCACGCACGCCGATATCCGCGCGCGCCGATATCCTGAGGAGGGATATCGGTGTATCGGTGTATCGGCTTCAGCGCGAAATGAAAACCCAAAACGTGCAACGAAAAATTCCAAATCGAAACAACTAAAGTTGATACCGTGTCTGCGGGTAAACTCAATTTTTGCTCTTCAATATCACTCCTTTGGGTGAAAGGCGGGGGTGGGGGGGAACATTGAAAGGCTTGAATGACCCAAGGTGTCTAAGAAGTCTTATCAACCTCTCGTTTCCCTCGTTGGCAGCCCAACTCCAAGTCGCGAAAAAGTCCGGCTCTACATGTCCCATTTGTTGCATTTCCACGCTTACCACTCGCCCCGCGGAACGCAAACTGAAAAACAGACGTTGAATTGCCCTCACACCAGTCCCCAGGCCAGCAGAAACTCAACAACATGTCCTTCTTAGACATCCCACCTGCAAATAAGCTCTCACCAGCAATGCTTGGCTCAAGGAAGCAGGAACCCTTCACAAAACTGGTCCTATCACCACCCAAACAATCCATCCAAACAAACCACTCCTCAACCACACCTCTATGTTTGGTCTATTTTAGATTTTAGCCTTCCCATGCTGTGTTTTTGTTGGGTCCCGAAACCCTTTTTGTCGGGAGGGTGAACCCAAATCGGCGCCTCCAAAATGTGGTGAATGGGCGCATCCTTCTGCAGGAGCAGCAGCTGGCGTGCCCTCAGCACATTGGAGTCTGCTGCAACGCAGTCCTGCCGTCTTTGCATCCTCCCCATGGGTTCTGAAGAATATGGGAGACTGTACTAAACGGCTTCGGTTTTCCTTGCATGTTCCCTTGAAACCAACTTCAAATGGGCACCGACTCAAAAAAGATACCCCCTATATGGAGCCAGCTGGAATTCTATAGGACCCCAGCTGACAACCCAGGGATCCGGTGAGTACTTGGTGAATTTCCGACACAAACTCCTGAGGTTACTTTCTGAAATGGGGGGATTCACTCCGATTTTCGGTATTCGGAAGGCGGACGCAAGGGAAACCACAAGAACCTGGCACAATAATGAAGCAGATGATGGGATTTTCCCGGTGCAAGCTTCACCCCTCACCATGAAAGACGCCACACCGAGCTTGGAAGCTCCAAGTTTAGACGCGCCGAAACCTGAGGTTTACGGAGAGGAAGCCTCCGCTTCCTGAAGGTTCCGGGACCCCGGAAAGAGAAAGACCAACAGATTGGACGTGACTGAGGGGTGAATCAAAGATGCGATCCTAAGGCTTCCAATTCCAAAATCTGATCGCGGAATTGCTGTTTCTATGCCCAGGGTGAAATTGCTCGTATTGGATATACCCCCGGTCTACCGGCATGCCAATGGTAGAAGGGACCTTCTGGTAGCCCTGAAGGGGGAGGGAGTTGCCTTTTTGAGGGGACAACTCGTGTGGTTTAAAGGGAACCAGCATGGGTCCAGCCTTAAACAACGACAGAATCACATAAGCAAAAGTGCAAGCACTCTCTTGAAAGGTGACTGTCGTTGTAAGGGAGCAACTGCGCACCAATGCATGCCCATAAGGGTAGCAGTTCCCAAATGCCGATTTTGGTCAAAGCACGTCATCCAATGGGCACACCCTCAAGCGATAAACCAAACACAGAACTAAACATAAGCGGCAAGTTAGCTCCAACGCAAAACCATCATATGCTAGTTTGAGGCTCGATGAAGGGTAAACACAAATACGCGGGCCCAAGCAGGGGACAAAACTCCTAACGGGCCTAACGTTCAGTTCTCAGGCGCGGCTCTTTCCGCATCCTGCCTGCCACTGCAGCTCCGCCTGGACATCCGCGCGAGTGGCCAGCTGTTGTAGCGAGAGTCGCTCAGCGGCGGTCAGCGCCGCAGACCAGCTGCGCCGCCAAAGATCCTAACTGCCGCCAGGAAAAATTGAAGAATGGGTCTGTCCTTTTTCGAGGGTAGTTGTTTTGGAGCGGGTTCTAAGAGAAGCAAAGGAAACCAAAAAAAAATGCTGGCAAAAGAACTTGGCCGAATCTGGGTTTGCCTTCAAAGATCAGCAAGCCCCCTTTTGGCAGACAACTGTCTCTCCAAAGAGGTCTGGGAGGGAAACTGACATGCCCTGCGGAGGTTTCAACTATGGATCACTTTGCATGGCTTAGGGAAGGTTTTCCCACAAAACGTCCCTCAACCAAGTCCTGTTCTGTTGCAGGTCTGTCTTCTAGTGAACGGCACCAAATCTGGGAAAGGGTTCCCGCTCTGGCCATGCCCTAGGCTACGTGCCATTTGCGACACGATCTCAGCTTTCAGCCCCCAAAGAAATGAACTTCGACTTTGGTCATGATCAAAGTCACCCCTCAAGCTAGGTTGAAGGGGAACAACCCATTGTCTCCCTGTGGTACTCCCCAGAAACCATCGAAATGACAGGCCCAATAAGTTCAAACATAAATCCGAACAGGCAGACTTCGCCCCTTGCGTCAACATGCCAAGAACAAAGAGCACAGGCCAGAAGCATTACTCACCGACGCCAGGCATCATTTTGCCTTCATTCTTGAGGCTATCCTTTGTGGGGCCGGCCGAAAGGAACGCCAAACGCAACCAGCACAGTTGGGGGTCCCTCCATTCCAATGCCAGGACCCCAAACCAAGGGGGAAACATGGCCTTTACACAGTGCCTTGTAGTGCCTGTACAATGTCTGTATAACTGCAGGTCCACCCCCCAACAACTGCTTTTTCCCGTGTCCAAAATGCTAAGTACTGTTCAAAAAGCTGGTTGGGGGGCCGTTGGTTAAGGGCCAGAATCTTCAATCTTCGATGCGAAAGACTTGGCATGCCCAGTGTCCAAGGAGGCCCTCCGCGCATTCTCGGGAGTTTCGCGGCAGCATTGCACGTACTCCACCTGGATCCGTCACATGAGACGGGGGCCACTGCAAGCTGAACTCCTACCCCGAAGCCGAGGCGAACTGAGTTCAATTGGCTGAATACCCTAGCTTTGCTCGAGTGGTTTGGGTGCACTGGAAACTATATCTTAGAGAGTTTGGCTGGCCTACCTGCAATATGCGAGGTTTTATTTGGACTGCACGAAACAGGATTCCAGTGCTAAACTCCGGTCAAGCATGAGCTTCCACCTTGGCTCCCTCTGTTAAGGGGGACATGTGGATACCCCCAGCTTCTTTGACCCCAAAGGCCCCAAAAGGTGATCGACCTTTTGCTGGGGGGGGGGGGGGGGAAGATTTGGGCAGAGCTTTAAGAGGACTGTACAGGTAGCACAAATAACTAGGTTTGTGGAAGTATCCTTTGAGGTGCCGGGTGTCTTTAGCTCGCCCAGACAAAATGGACGTCTTTTTCAGCGTACCCCAAAAAATGCACAAAACTGGGGTTCCAAAAAAAAAACAAAAAAACGGCTGGCCATCCAAGGCCCTGACCCAGGCCAGCGCTGGCGACAAAGAAGCTTCCAGCGAGGAGACTGCAGGGAAGAGGCCTCGCATACGCAACATCTCACCGAGAAAAATGGGTGGCTCGTCCTGAGGGAACCCCAAAACGGGTTGTTTTGAAGGGAAACCCAAAGGAAACCGGGCATTTTTGGGTACCCCTAGATACCGCCAGTTTAAAACTAACATAAATGATACTGTGGATATCTGTGGATGCACTCCCTACATGGATGGACACCATCCTGCACCAGGTGGTGGGTGGTGGCTTCTCCCTGGCTTCGTACAACGGGATTTAAAGCTTTTCTGGATTTGTTGAAGGGATTGGCATGTTCAGTATCAATTGCATGTCGAGAGCAACGTGATGCGGATGTGCAGTTGCTTTCTTAAACAAAAAAAGAAACAAAAACTGCAACAAACCAAAACTCAAGTGGACTTCCAAAAACGGATGGCTTCTTTTCGGTTTCCTTTGAACACCAAGCAAAGAGGGTACCAACTCAAAAAAACAAAAACAAAAAAACAAGCTAACCATTGCGCTGGCCCCGCTTCCAGGTTCGTTATTTGGCCCGCTGCTTTAGCCGAACGAGTCGAATTGCGGGTTTTCGGTGTCCGGTTCTCAGGGGGAGGCTCAGAGCAATCGAGTTCGGTTCAGGAGCCAAGAAAACTCCCTGCTGGTCACTCGGGTGTTGCTCCTTTTCAGAGTTCACACATGGAATCCGCAAAATGATGGGCGTAATTTTGGTTAGTTGGGTTGACAGTAAATGGCACTGGTTTCAGTTTGCGTCTCATCATTCAGCAGCGTCATTCAAGTTCTGAAAGAACAGCTAGGCACAAGATCCGTCCCTTGGGTTCCGAAACTATGTGGTTTCCTTTCAGTAGGCCGAAACGGCAGTCACTCTCAGCACATGTGGCTCAGAGAGACAAGCAACTCGCAGGCATCAGTTGGACTTGTAACTTTTGAAGGGGAAATGAAGTGACCCCTCTCTCGGATTGGCCAAAACCCGCAAAAGATGGGAGTAGAACCTGACTCAAAGGCGAGGCACTAGGCACCTTTCTACGCTTGAAAAAGGCGCCAAAGTGGCTTCTCCCCTACTATCAACGCTTTGGGGGGTCAAACGCCAAGCCGAAAGAATCGCCCAATGAACCACCCGTGAGGATGCCAGTTTCGTACTTTGGGATGGGAGCCATGATCAGCTTTCATTGTGCTCCCGGGCATGTTGGCCTTTTGTCACTGCGAACTTGTAACTTGTAAAGCATCGGGTGAGAGCCTGGTGCTGGTGGTTTCACTTTGAGGTAAACCAAGTGCATTCTACCTGAAAATCCCATTCAAGAGTTGCAATTGACTGGTGGTTTCCCTTCAAACTGCTACTTTTGAAGAGTTGCAATTGCCTGGTGGTTTCCCTTGAAACTGCCGCTTTTGGAGGTTCTTAAGAGGGAAGTGGAGGACACCCAGTCCGTCACAGGTTTTTCCTCTCAGCGGCGAGCTGTCTGCAGCTCCCGCTCCTCATTGGCTCGCCACAGCTGCTCCTCCGTGAGGCCTATCCACAAGTAGCCCGTCCCAAGGCGGACGTGCACAGGGCTTCTCATTGTAAGAAACACCCGAAGAGGGGTGGACGGGTTTGGAGGAAGCCAACAGGAAACCAACCTGAAGGGCTCCTGAACTTTGAGAAACAAGCCCAATGGGTTTTCTGTTTGACGTGCCTTTAAAACCAAACAAAGAAACAGGGATACCCTCAACAAAAAAGACACCCATTTATGCACCACAGGTACGAACATGTCAAGTTTATGGGATAGTTGAGCCATTACATCACCCGCCTGCAAACTAACATGGAAACCAACAAGGGCATCTCCCAAAAGGAGATTCGCAACATGGCGGTTGTTTGAGTTCTATGGTGAATTCAGGGGAATATTCGAAAAGGTGCTGAGGACAGCACCCGACAAAGGACCATTTCGAGGTATCCTCCCGCAGGTGCTACGTCAAGGGTAACGCTCGAAAAAAGGAAGAAACAAGACTATCGTTGAAGGGCCCAACAAAATATTGTCACCAGCTCATGCGTCATAATGTTGAGCCCGGATGAATAAACCCGTCCTATTAAGACGGGGTGTTCCCTCCTAAAGTGAGGAATCCCCCCTCAAAGGTACCCTCGAATCCGTGGCATCCCCCCAGGGCAAAGTTCATGACACATGGTCGTCGACAAGTGGTGCTTGAACCAGTGAAATAGGAAAGCTTGAAGACCGCCAACTTTATGCATTTTGTTTCTCAGATCATAGATGCAGGTAGGAAGCTTTCGGGAAGCCCATGGCTCACCCTTCCATTCCCTTGCTTCAACTTCCCCCAATGACCGTCAAGACCAGCGGCGGATTCCTTTGGTCAGTTCGGTTTGGTCATCTGATGCCACCATTGGCCAGTTGGTTTCAGGCGCTGGTCATGCTGGCTCTTCTCAGGCAAAATCATTAAGTGCGGCATCATTGCCTCCTTGCCTCCAATATGACGCGGAACAACACTTCTCAACGGCAGCAAGGGAGCATGCAAAGCCGAATTTGTTTGAATCCAATGCTTTGGCATGTTTGACTCCCATGTGCTCGTGGCTGATGCCGACTGTGAAGACCGAAGGCTTGGGAAGTGAGCCGAAAGGAAAATGACTTCGAATCGGAAAAATGGACCAAACGGGGGTCCCGAACAAACAACACACACCAATATGAACCCTGAGGACATCCGAGCGCCTGTCTGCGCCAACAGCTGCTGCCAGGATTGGCCCAAGGTGCCGTTGGTGAGGAAGGTCACCAGGCAGCAGCGCCCATCCTAGTTGCAAGTCCCCAGCTTTGACTTGACGGCCATTCTCATACGTAGCCCATGTTACAGGTTTAGACGAAAAGAAACTTACTTTGTTTCCAACAGGTCTGCGCTATCAAAGGCCAGCCATGTTGATGACTCCTACCGGTCACCAATGGTCGCAATTCGAGTGCTTCTTAGATTGGGCCAATATAGAGAAAACAAAAGCAAAATCGTTTTTGGTCGACTGCAGCCACCATGTTAGCCAGCTAAGTTACTCCAGTTGCCCGAGGCTTTCGCGGGGAAACGGGGGGTTGTAAAAACGTCCATCCTTTTCGGGGAGACGGGCTTTCAAAGCAGTACACCTGACGTGCGGAGCAAACTAAAAGGAGACAAGACAAAGATCAGTTCCTACGTTTCCTGGCCCAACAGTGCAGATTTGCTGCCTGCCTCTGAATTTGTGAAAAGTCTAAAATCCAGCACTCGCGCCTTGGAAACAAAGCACATCACTGGCATTGCACTCTGACTGCAAACCGACTTTCTGCAAGTCAGTTTGTAAAGGGAACCCTTTCGAGGGCCTGAAAGGGAAAAGGTACAAACAAAGGTTCTCTGCTTTGGTCTATGTCTATGCAGACTGTCGTTTTTGAGGGCACTCCTTTCTCGTGGATTTGAAGGGAAAAAAAGGAAAACACATTCCTCATGTTCAACGTCGCTTCCGCTGGGGTGCGGAAGCGAGAAACGGATCCCGTTCAACATGGGAGGTTGCGCTACCCCATGCCCCTCACCAAAGTTGAGGTTCTCAGCTTGTGTATCAGCGTCCATGCTCCAGCAACATACCTGGAAATGCCCTTCATCATGTGTTCCCGGGTTAGCAACGTTTCCCCTTTTGAGGTGTCTCATTTTTTAGGGAAATCTCTTTTGTAGGTCTTTAAGGGAAGCCAAGTGAACAACCACCATTTCCTATGTCAGGGCAAGAGACACCACCCATCAATTACAACTTCATGGGAAATCTAGTCTGTGTACAACCTCCGTACCTCCGAGACCCATACCGGGGGCAGGGGATCATCTGCGCACACAAATCTGGATCATCTGTACACACAGGCTTTCCTCACTTATTGCGCCATGCACTCTGGATCATCTGCGCACACAAGGTTTCTGTCATCTGGCTCATCTGTACACACACACACACTTTTGGCAGGGTGGGGGGGTGGGGGGGGAGGGGGATTGGTAAGCACACCCGCTCAAGTGCACCCGCTCAGCGCTGTTTCCACGCATGCGGAAGAGTAGCCCGAAGGGGTGGGGGGTGGGTGGGGAGGCGGGGGAATGGTAAGCACATGCCTGCCACCTAATAAGCATACCCGCTCACGTGCAACAGATGGGGTGCGGTATTGGGGAAGGGTGGGGTGGGGGTGGGGGCTGGGGCGGGGCGGGGTGGGGCACACCCGCTCACGCGCGTCCGCCTAGCGCTGCATCCACGCTTACCACCTAATAAGCACACCCGCTCACGCGCGCCCGCCCAGCGCTGCACGCATGCCTGCCACCTGATAAGCACGCCCACTCACGTGCAACACATGCCTGCCGCCTTAATGAGCGCCTGCTCAGGGTGGGCTGGGCTGGGGTCAGGCTTTGGGGAGGTTGGGGTGGGGTGGGGCACACCCGCTCACACACGCCCGCCCAGCACTGCGCACATGCCTACCTAGCAAGCGCACCCGCTCACGCGTAACAGATGGGGTGGGGTATTGGGGAGGGGGGGTGGGGTGGGGGTGGGGGTGGGGGTGGGGGTGGGGGTTGGGTCCGGGGTGGGGCACCTGCTCACGCGCGCTCGCGCAGCACTGCATTCACGCCTCCCACCTAAGAAGCGCACCCGCTCACGTGCACCCGCCCAGCACTGCGTGCATGCCTGCTACCTAGCGCACACCCGCTCGCGGGGTCTTGGGGAGGGGTGGGCGGGGGTGGGGGGGTTGGGGTGGGGTGGGGTGGGGCACAACCGCCCACGCGCTCAGCTGCTCACGGCTGGCTTCTTGCTGGTCGCACAATGGCTACCCTACAGGGCTTCTCAACACAAAATGCCCTTAGACCAAGCGAAGCCGGGCGAAAGTCTGTCCCCCTGATTTACACACGAAGTGCAAGAGACTTGTCAAACCTTTAATGCAAGAACCTATACACCACATTCTTTACCCCGAGCAAAATTGAGAGCGGCTGACAGAGGTAAAAACCGCACAGGAGACAACGGAACACAACATTTCCTATGTTCATACGACAGACAGGCAAAGAAACATGCAGCTGTCAACGCCCCCGTCCCTTCTTGTGCGTAGCAGTAAGCACTGCGTGTACAAACGATCCAGGGCAAAAAAGGCCCGCGTGCAGAGACGATCCGGTCCCGCGTGTACAGACGATCCGAATTCCGCGTGTACAGACGATGCACTGACCCATACCGGCCGTCAGGCGAGTTTTGGAAGACTACTTTCCTTCTAGAGTACCTCAACACACCCCTTGACTGGGCTGTCCTCAGATCCCCTGCTAATAGCTTAACTTTCAGCGGGTTAACTGGAAACCTCTACTAAACCGACTAAAACCTATCAACGCCTACCGTTGAATGGAAGCCTCGACTAAACCTAAACCGACTTAAAAAGCAATAAAAGCCTACGGAACCGGCTGGCCGGGAACCACCAAGCTGACTTGGGTGTGGGTCAACAATGGGTACCCAAAAGGCCCAAAATGGAACCCTGGGTAATGGAACCAAGGACTAAAATCTGTGGTTTTTTGGTGGTCTAATTTCTCCCATAGCCACTTGAAGCCTCTGAAACCGAATCGCCCGAAGCGGTCGCCTGCAGAAGAACCTGCTGGAGCTGCACATCTTCCGGCACGCGCAAGCCCTTCAGCCGACGCAGGCCCGTACACACGGAGCCAGGCTCCTGACCCCAGGAAGGAAAGCTGTTGCCCGCGGTCTGAACGACAAACATAACATCACCAAACATATCTCTCTCTCTCTCTCTATATATATATATATATATTTCTACTTGTATGTAAATCACAGATGTACTACATATGCATATAGAAGAAGGGAGTGAACTTCCAGGGCCCCCCCCCCCCTTTTTGGGTGGGTTTAAAGGGAAGCCAAATTAGTATTGGTTCCGAAATATCCCTGATAAGATTGAGAGGAACCAATTGGCTCATCTTGAAGAAGCCCTGCTCTCTGTGGAAATTGGCAAAGTTCAAACGCAAATGACAAAAATACGTTCTCTCTCAATGCTTGTTTGTTTTGAGGGTATTACTTTGGGGGTACAGGGAAACCAACAGGGAAAACACTCATGGATCCATTTTTTGGGGCACCCATATTTTGGTACATACCCGAATCAATGCAAGGCTTAAAGTTTGCTGAACAAAATCCACTTCGTTCCAGTAGGTGCTTTATCAAGAGGAACTGCAAATAAAAGGTAACTGTTTTTTATGGACCAACACTTGGAGAACCGAAAGGTCAAAAGGTCGACTGTGAACAAGTGTGAGTTCTGCATCCCAACTACGAAGTGGATTTTGTCCATCCGGTCTGGGCCTTTTCTCAGCACGTCGAGTCCCACCAAGTGCATCCACAAAACACGAGGGGCGGAGTTACACAAGGCCTCTCTAAGAGGGCGGTCGTCTTTCAAAACTCTTCTGTCAGCTTCCAAGGGCGATGAAACAAGTGGCAAGCCAGTGATGCAAATCTGCCAGCCCCCCCCCCCCCCCAAAGGGCTCCAGGATGCAGTTGTCCAGGGAAGAGTTCTCAATGATCGCGTCTTTGGCGATCTGGCCTTGGCAGGCTCACTACGTTCCTGGAAAACTAAACGGGAAAAAAAAACAAGCCAACCATAGGTTTTGAAATTCTAGGACCTCTAGTGAACCTGTCATGGAAACTAAGGCCATCCCCTTCCGTCTGGGAGGTGGTTTGAGCAATGGGAAAGCCGAATCTTTCGCCGGCATTCAGGCAAGGCCAGGGGACCACCCAAGGCTGAGGACATCAATATCTTTGACCGCACACAAGATCACCGTCCCCCCAAGCTGTGATTGGGATGGATGATTTAGAGGTTAGGGGCCAGTTAGGGGCTTCCCATTTACCCAACAAGAATCAGGACAAATCCAACTAAGGGTTACCTGATCAATCGCAAACAAAAAAAAACAGCTCGAGAGAACAACAAAAACAAACACTTCACCTCCACCCAAAAGGGAGTTCGGTCTGCAAGGGGGGGAAGTTCAAAAGGCGGCCAAAACGGTGAGGCCGTTAGGTTCTGTAAACAGTACTCACATCCTCACATAAACCCTGCCTTCCCTTAGCATAGAGTCCACTGTAGTAAAGGGTCCCTTGGAACAAAATAGTTGGTCAAGTTCCATCTTGGGAGTCCTTCCATGAGCCCCGACTAACGAAATCACTAAGAGATAGGTAAAATGGGGGTGGATAGTTAAGAGCCATACGCTTCCTTAGGGTTCCTTAGGGTTCCTTAAAAAACCTTAGAAACCCCGACACCCCCTGTTCGCACGCTAAGCCAGGCGCAGTTCCGAAGCACGCTGTTCACCACCCGCGCATGCTCCGAAGGCGGGTCCAAATAACTGCCGAAGGAGTGCGCTGTCTGCGCCGAGGCCGAGGGAAAAACCGTAGCTCAGCGCATAGCTTGGGGGAAAATAACCTTGGAAGAACCAACGTGACCAAACACGTCCAAACCATGTGAGCATTCGGTGAATGGCGAAGCGAAAAAGGCGTGGGAACGAAAGGGACACTAAAGAATTCAGCAACAAAAACTAGAAGCAACCTGTGGCCCACTTAAAAACACAAACAACAGAACTGGCCTATTTAGTGCCCAGCCGGAGACCATTCAACCAAGGGAAAACCCATACCCCCGGTGAAACCGAAAGGTCCAAGGCTTGCAAGGCAGCATATACCTCCTAAATGCGTGGTATATGACCTCCATACCTCCAAAACCAATCCATGCAAAACATGCAAAAGCCCTTAACACATGAGACATAGATGCTTTTGCTCAAGGATCCTAAGCTTGTTCTTTGCTTGGCTGCTTTGCTTCAAGCGTGGGCTGGTTCCGATGTGCGAATCTCCGCCATGGACATCCCCTCTCTCCGCGGCATCCATCACCACCCGTTTTTTGGGTTTGGATTCGGAAACGTTGCGGTAGGACTCGTCGCCTAAATTTGACGTCCACCGTGGTTTTACCACGCACGTCCAGACACGCGGATGGCCTCCAAGGTGCCCAGGAGCTGCACAAAGTCCCGGGTGGACCGTACCTTGGCCGGGGATGGGAAACCAGTGATGGGCGCTGAAAACCCCCCAGCAAAAAGAAGTGGTTCACTTTTTGGCTTCTTAAAACGAATGAGGGGTATTTCTTAAAAGTTGAAGTCGAAAGATCCAACCCAATAGCAGTAGAGATAGATCCCCTTTCAAGCCAACAGGGGAATCTCAAAAAGGAGGTACTGTAGGGCCTGTAGGGTAAAAGAGGTACAGTCTGGCACAACTCACTGGGCCGAAGGCTTCTGATCCCGTAGGTCGGCCAACAAAAAGCAACATACCTGTCGGTGTACCGCTGCAAATGATCCAAACCCATGTCAAAAGAGACAACTCTCCGAAACGGAACTCAAGGAGTAAGCTTGTGGGTCTGTAACGGGGATGACTGAAACCAGAATTCGCCTCGGCCCCAAAAGGGGCCAAGGGCGCTCAGATCTCTTCTCCAAAGAGAATCTTCGCTTTTCCCCTCCCCCAACCCCCTCCCCGACCAAAATTTTGCCGGGCCGCCCCCCCCCGCCCCCCCCCACCCATGTCGGCTGGACCCAAAATCCTGTCCGGCGGGCCTTGAAATTTTCGGGGTTCGTCGGCGTCCAGCTCCATGGGTCCATTTTTGTCGAAAATGTGCTGACAATTGCGAAAAATCACTAAAAAATTGCTTTTTTGTCCTGAAAAGCATGACCTCCTGGTGGCCAGGCCTGCCTGACGTAGCCTCAGGCCCAAGCTTGTCTGAAAGTCATCCAGCAAGCCCAGCCCAGCGCCCAGCCCAGGCCCGGCGCATCTCTACCCCAAGGTCAGGTTTGTCTAACGTGTCTGAGACTGGCCTCAGGCCAACGACCAGTCTCACGTGTCTGAAACTGGTCTCAAGCTATGCCAGCCACCAAGCCCGTCTGACGTGCCCCAGCCCCTCAGTCCGGCTGCCCAAGCAACTCAGCCCAGGCTGGCCAGGCCTTGACCTCGACTAGCCTCAGGCCCAGTCCTTCAGCCCGCCTGCTGGCGTGTCTTACGTGTCTGCGACTGGCCTCAGGCCCAGCCCAGCCAACTCGCCACCCAGCCTCAGGCCCAAGTGTGTATGACCATCCAGCAGCCCGCCCAAGCACAGCTCAGCCCAGCCCGCCCAGCCCAAGTTCCAGGCACAACCAGCAGCCTGGTCCGGCTGCCCGGCAGCCAGCAACCCGCCCATGGCTTCGCAGCCTCGTGGCTGAGACTAGCTTCAGGCCCAGCCCAAAGCCTGGGCCCCAGCGCATCTCAGGGCATGCCAGCCACTACCGGCCCCCAGCCAGCAGGCTCAGGTTTGTCTAACGTGTCTGAGAGTGGCCAACGACCAGTCTCACGTGTCTGAGACTGGTCTCAAGCTATGCCAGCTACTCAGCAGCCCAGGCTGACCAGGCCCCTTCGGCGCAGTCTGAGACTGGTCTCAAGGTACGCCAGCCTCAGACTGGCCTCAGGCCCAGTCCCTCAGCCCGCCTGGTCTCAGGCCCAGCCTAGCCAGCAACTCGCTACCCAGCCTCAGCCCATCCAGCGACCCGCCCAAGCAGCTCAGCCCAGCCAGCCGAAGTTCCAGGCGCAACCAACACCATACCCAGCACCACCCATGGCTTCGCAGCCTCGTGGCTGAGACTAGCTTCAGGCCCAGCCCAACCAGCAACCCGCCTAAGCCAACCCCACCCAAGCCCACCCGGTTTGAGACTCGCAGGCCTCAGCCTATCTAGCGCCGAGACTGGGCCTCACCAGCCTGGGCTCAACTAGCGTCTAGCCCAGCCCAGTCCGCCTGCTGGCCAGGCCTGTCTGACGTGTCTGAAACTGGCCTCAGGCCCAGCCCAGCCATAGCCCAGCCCCCTCAGTGCGGCTGCCCAGCCCGCCGTAAACTAGCTTCAGCTCAACCAACAACCCACGCAAGCAAGGTCCAGCCAAGCTGCCCGAGACTAGCTTCAGGCCCAGCGCAGGCTTATCTGATGTGTCTGAGACTAGCCTGTGGCCCAGCCCAACCAGGCGAGGCCGGCTTGTCTGACTTGTCTGGAGCCAGCTTCAGGTATTCGGACCTTCCCAACACTGGATTTCGGTGTTCCTGACCCTTCCCTCAAACTAGGCTGGGCCGAGGCGGGCAACGCGAAGCGTTTACAATTAAACTCATCTGGACTACAAAGGTGCCACTATTGGGGGTATGTTCCAAAGTGCTAAGCCCCAAAAACTGGTTTGCGTCCTTCTGGCTCCCTTGAAAACAGCCTAAAAGGGTACCCTTAGCGTACACCTGAAGCCTTCTTGAATGGGACACGTCCAAACATTTGAGTTCGGAGCTGAGGAAACTATGTGGGTATGTGTCAAAGTAGGAATCGGAACCCACTAAATGGATGGTTTCCTTGTGGGATAAACCCCTCAACCAAACCAGCCCCGAGCAATTCCCAACTCCCACCCAATCAGAGCTAACAGGCAACCCAAGGGCTAAGTCAGGCGGCTGCTGCCGATGCAACCAACCAAACAACCGACGGACGGACCGACCAACCCACCCACCCGCCAGGGAACCAGACCCAAGCAAAAACCAGCCCTAGGAAAACAACAAAAACAGTAACACCTCATCCCAAAAGGGCACCCTCATTAAAAACACACACACACACACACCTTTACATTCAGCCAACTAAACAGAACATGTTGGCCCCTGATTGATAGCTAGACCAGTTATCAATGACTTCTGGAAGAACATAATCCCCACAGAACAGGGGACCCCAAAATAAGTGGGGGGAATGGGCAAATCAGCATGGAACAATAACTTCACGGAGAGGGGGCACACGGTGTGATGGTTCCTGGTGTGCCTTTGGGACACCTAGACGGTTGTCTCCTGATATGCCAGGAACACATACAAACAGGAACTTCCGTAATGTTCCTGAAATGTTGTTATTTCATGACCCTTTTGAACGGCACCAAAAGGTGATGTTGAACCGTAAGGAATTGTGGCCTGTGGGGAACCCAACCCGCCTGAAGCATCTGGGGGAGAACAAATCCACTTGCGACCGGGACTGTGACTAAACCTCTTGCCAGTAGCCGATAGCCAAGCATGCCCACACCTAAACCCATGGCACGAACGATGCACATTTCACAGCGCAGCCAAGCACAGTAGCCAAGGTGCAAAAAGATATTGCGAAGGCTCGTCCATCCTGAAATCTGCGTGAATGCGCCATGTGAAGACAAACAACGGACGTCATGCGTTTGAGCTGAACGACTCGTCAACCCTGATTCTTGAATGCATAGTCCAAGCCATTGCATAGGACTCTTCATTCTGAGTTTGCACAACTGAAAGGGGAAGTGTCAACCAAAAATTGAGCCGTGCCAAACTGAGCCAAACCAAGCTGCCGGCTGTCCCGGCATTCAGTTCGGACCTCAAAGGTTCTGTTGCTTTTCGGTTCAAACAACAGGCCGGCTGGCAGCTGCCCTCCGGGACCCTGACCAATAAGCATGCAGCTGGCTTGTGCAACAAGACGCAAGTTCGTTGCGCGTTTCTTCTCACAAAGGCCGACATGTACTGGTGAAGTGACAATGGCACCTTCAAACATGCCAGCTCAAAAGATGCCCGTTTTACACACTCCCAATAGAATCCTTAGGGTCATGCGGGGGGGGCCATGTAGGTTGTCAAGCAGCTCATAAACAGGAATAATCTTGTTGGGCAGTTGGGTTGACTAAACGGACATGCGCCTTCTAATGATTGGGTCATGATGGCTTCTGGGGCATGAATGCTCTGAAGGGGTCATGATGGTTTGTCGTAAATCCTTGATTAGTGTCCAAGCCTGAATGCATTTGTTTAATGGCACCCACGCAAAAGCGAAAGGCACACACCTCTTGAGGCAGTGGGCGCCGCCTTTACACGGGTCTGGCTGATTGCGACCGCCCTGATCTGGCAGAGGATTCTCTGTTGTTGGGCAAAGCGACCGGTCTATCTCGAACAGAAAAAGGCCATGCGATGGTTGCCTAAGGTGTCTACACGCTTTCCTAAAACTCCCATCCAACAAACACAGGCCCCCCCAAACCCTCAGGAATGGTTCATAGCACCTCCTCTGATTGATTGGCTCTAAAACCTTTTTTTGGGGTAGCGGTGCTGATCTCAACGTCTCTGACTGATGACCAAAGGGTATCCCACACTTTGATGGGGCACCTTGCTTTTTTTGAGAGGGCTGCAGGTGTTGTGCAATTCTATATGTAGTGTTTGCGCCGGCTTTGTCTACGCAGCATGTTTAATTGCATTGATTTGCAGCAAAATATGTCCGATCACAGCCTTGTGAATTGTGATTCTAGGTGGCAAAACATGTCAGTGCTTTTTAACAGCTGCAATGTCCCAGGCTGAAACCGCATATTAAATGAGAGAGTCAACTTGCAATTCTGAGATTGTGGCCTTGGTACCTTAGCTTGGCATTTGTGAAAGCGAGTGCCTGTTTAATGTAAATATATGAGGATCCAATGCGTGAACTAGATTTAGGCAAACACATACACCGGAAATACCAGTGAAGTGGCTTAGGGCGTAGTCTCAATGTGAAACCAGCATGGGACATACCTACCAATAATAGAAAGGGATGACAGCCACATATAATGACCTTCACTTAAAATACAAGGACACCTCAGCTGTAGTCTTTCCACTAGATCAAACCAGCCCAAAACCGGCTGAGTTTCTTTTTCTCCTAGCCCTGGCATTAGCCTAACCCTGGCACAGCCTGGAGACACTAACGGACAAAGATTTGGGGTAGGTTTAGGGTAGGCTTGGGGTAGTCCGTTCAAAGCTGGTTCAGGCCCATCGTTTTAACATCCTCCGCATCGTTTTCAACATCCTCAGCATCACCAGGTTTTGGTTTAGGCTGGGTTTAGCAGATGGTTCAGTGCTGGTTTATGGTGGGGCTTCTTGGGGCTGGTCTCGGGTAGGTTTAGGGCCGGTTTCGTGTGGGTGTAAAATTGGCTTCGGCCGCCAGCCAGCCAGCCAGCCAGCCCACCCACCCACAACCAACCAACCAACCAACCAACCAACCAACCAACCAACCAACCAACCACCTGCCAGGGTTAGCCCTGTGCCAGGACTAGGGGGAAAAAAACACCCTTTCCGCCCAAAACCCAACAAACAAAAAGCCTCGAGAAAACCACACAAAACAATCCAAACAAGCAATCCTCAACCAGTCTTTCCGCTGGACCATACCAGCCTGAAACCCAACACCAAAAACCACCCCGACAGAAAGGCACAAACAATGAAACCAACAAACCAACATTGGAAGAAAAAAAAGGTCGGAAAATTGTGTGTTCTGGATTCTGGGGTCTGTTTGGTTTTATCGATGTCTTTCTCGGGTTTTGGGCTGGGCTGATGTCTGAGGATTGCTCTTGGGGTTGTATCTGAAAAAATGTTCAAGGTGTTTGGTTTATTGGCTTTCTGAAGCTTTTTGTATTGGACCCTTGTCATCTTTGCATTAGTTTGTATACGCATCTATGAGCGCACCGGGGCACAGCAAGAGCCGGAAATGCATATGCATGGAACATGCACTCCCACATCTGTTTTCCTAAGCACGCGATGCTAAACGGGACCTGTCAGAAGCTCTCTGTGCGGTTTGTTATTTCACAAACCGCAAATAATAGTTTCCCAGGTACATACTGGGTCTTCCAGTATTCATGAGCTCGTTCTGCACCTCACCCCCAGTTACCACCCTCTAGATGAACCCCCAAAACAAAACACATGTCGAGGAACCTCCTTTTTGCGGGACTACATTATTCTTGGCCCACTGGGGGCGAAAATCATCGATCTTTCCTGACTCTGTTCCAGTTATGTTTGCCCTGAAGCTCAAAGCTATGTTGGGAGGGGACCCTAGGTTACCTTATCGCATTCCTTGGCACCCGCAAGCGGCAACCTACCCAGTCGTCCTACCAAGCCTAAAATAATTGTCTTAGAGGAGACCCCTGGACAGAACTCCGAGGGCAAACAACTCGGGACCCCGGCAGCACTGCTTTCAAGCGCAGCTGCCGCGTGGCGCGCCAGAGCAACGGCCGCATGCCGCACCTCGGGCTGAATCCTGAATCTGATCCGAATGGAACTTGGATCCGGGTGTCCACATGCCCCAAAAATGTTGTTGTCCCTTTGGATTTCCCTTAAAGTCATTGGGTTTCTGGTTTGAAGACTGATATGGCACGCAATTTCGGGCCAACCCAGATTCCTGACAGGAAAATCCGTGCGCTGGGGAATGCATCCCAGCATCTCTTCTGGGCAAAAGGTGTTGTACTCCACATCAGTGCACATACCTTGGAAAGAAGCTTGCGTCGGAGCCACTTACCTCAGAACCCTGCAAAGCTACGAGGCGTAAAGCCTCATTTGGCCTACGGGGTCTTTGGGAAGGGGTGGGGGCCAGGGGTTGTAGGGTGCCTGTGTAGGTGTGAGTATTCGGCAAGGCCTCGAACAACCAGTAGATCAGCCTGTGTAATAGCCGTTGATGTAGTTAAACTAGACACTCCACAAACAACGGCACACGATGGCAAGCTGCCATGCGCCTGACCCTTCCAACTTTCACATTTGAGATGCTGCCGCCTTGGGCCTTTCGACAAGGTGCTAGCCAGCAAGTCCAGAAAGAGCGAAAATCCTCAGGGACAGTCAGCATAAATTTCCTGATCATTTCCTTGCATGGTGGCACAGTGCAAGCGGCCGTACTCCAATGCGTGATCCCTCCAAAGAGTTCAACTCAGGTCTCAAAATGTCAGCCTCTGAGGGTGTGCTTCATTTGGGTCGTCCCCAAATAATGTAAGACCTAGGCTTAAGCCTCTTCTGACTCGTCGCCCTCGTCACGTGTTAACGGAGCTTGCGCGGAAGTGCTCGTCGGTTTCTGGCAAGTGTGACAAGTTCTTACCTGGCTGAAATGGCTTGACAGTTGCTACAAAAAGAAACCAAAGGACACATTCAGGAAGCCAATTTTGGTAGGGATGCCAACTTCCCCGAAGATGCTTCTGCCGCAGCTACTGCCCGACCGAGCAACAAGTCTAACTCTTGCAGGCCATTCGACATCTGGATCCCCCAAAAAAATGAAGGGTCAAACTGATCTACCCGCTTTACGATAATTCCGAAACTTGAAATTCAGAAAATCGGGTAAAGAACATCGAGCATTAAACTCAGAAGGGCCTCCCAAAGAGAGCCTGACCACGGAGCACATTTGGGAGTGTCTTATAACCTTTTGCGGGGTTGGTTTAAAGAAGCCAAAAGGAAATTGACCAATTTTGGGGGATCACCCTATCCCCAGTTTGATCATGCCACCCGTTTCGGCGTCCTCTGGGTGCTGCCCCGTTGTCGATGCCCAAGTAGGAGCAGGCCTCAAACCTCTGCCAGGGGCGCAGAAGGCTGACAATGCATCCGTCTTGGCAAGAGAGGGGGGCAAAGGCGTTCAGTACTGCACCAAATTCCTTTCTCCACAGAACAAGTAAAATGCCGTCTTGGGTTCTTGCGGAGGGCTGAAATTGAATCCGGCGGACTCCCTTTCTGCACAGAAATCATAATCATAGCTGCACCTGATCAGGTCGCTTTTGCAGAACTACCTGGCTGCGTTCTTTTCAGGGGTACCCTTTTGGGGTGTGGTTCAAATGGAAACCAAAGGACACTATACACAAATCGGTGCCAACTATTGAGGGGGCTGCTTTCGGCACATTCTGACATGACACCCCAGAAGGCAGCCAACCCAGGCCAAACCAATGCTTGGCGAAGAACAGGCTTCCCGGCCTGTTCTTGCCCAATGCCAAAGTTGAGGGAGGATAACACCCATGCAAAGGTCTCTCACCTCGAAAAACCACAAACAACCAGGGGTTAGTGGGTATGTCCAGAAAAGGGCACGCCTACAGCCAAAACAGGTCCGCCCGTCTTGTTTCCTTCCCGGACCATGGAACCTGGAGGGTCCAAGGGCGCAGTGGCGTGAAAAATGGCACACGTCCAACCCATGTTGGTTTGAGGAAATGGAGCACCCCCCAAGCGGTTTCGGGTCCAGAAGCCAAGAAACCCGCAAAACAGGGAGGTGAAACAGGTTCGGCATTGGAACAACGAACGCCTCGCACTGCTGCTTTGGGGATCCTTAGGTCGGGAAACCACCGAACCAGGGACTTTGGACGTGTTCGAAACAGGACCCCCGTTCCCCAGCCGACACCCACGGGCGGTCCGACCGACTTCCGCATCGAAGGCGCGCGGGGTCAAAGGCCAGGTGAAGCAAACTGCTGGCAGCCTGGGACTCGAAGAACACCACGCCGCATGCCATGGCCTCAGATTTTTCTCCGATTTGTCTTAACGGAATCGGGCGGGCCTCAAAATGGTTCCAAACAAAAGGCTTTGGTGGATGTCCCCAACAGGGGCAACCCACCTTGATAGATGATTCAATAGTAGCGTTCATGTTGGTTTCCCTTTAAATCAGCCATAGCCATGATTTCAAAGCTACCTTCAACAACAAGAACGCCACACCCAAATAACAATTTAAGAGGAAATCCATCCCATGGCTACTGGCAAACAACCAGGACAGCTGTCCCGTGCACTCTGCAGCCAACTGGCCGTTGTCTCTGGAGAGCCTGCAGGAAGGCCGCAGTGTTAGCCGAGTGGTTCAGCAACCGCATTTTTAGCTGTCTCGTGGGTCACTAGTTGCTAATGTTGACCGCGGATCAAACTGGTGTCCCCCTCCAAAAGTGGTCTGAACTCAAAATAAAAGGGACAACCCCAATCACAATCAACCAGGTGTGTACCTCAATTGCCCACAGGACCTGGAAATTCAAGGTTAACCTCTGTTGGGACCTTGACCAAAACGGACCAACATGGAGAAACCAACAGGTCAAGTCGATTCGCCTTGGTCAAGTGATCAAGAGGTCAGAAAGTTTAGGTAGCAAGCTCCAAGACAATCTTCGTGCGTTGCCAAGGAAGGCCCAGGGCCTCTGACGCAAGCGGATTGAAGTGGAAACGGAACACATGATCGCGCGCTGGCTGCGGGCCAGGCAGAAGGACAGCGGCCGGTGCTTTTATCCACAGGACTAAAGAGTCTTGCGATGAACAAATCAGCCGTGGTTTATGTGGGGCCTGTCCAAACAAGGGGTCGATATCGTTGACAACCCACCATATATTGAGAAATGGCTTACTCGTGTGATTCGTGTCCTTCCATCTAGGATGTGATGTGCATTAGACGTATATGAAGCAAGATGGCAAAGAACACATGGGTCCGTGTGGATCAACAATAGGCACCATACAAAACAAGGACTAAGACATTCATGCGTAATCTTGACCCAAACCCAACTACTCAGAAATACAAAGTCGACAAGTTGACTGTCAACAACATGCACACTTAAAGGATGTGGAGCTCCAATGACTCTAAAGGCTTAAGTAAAGCTTGGCGAAGGGATACCGACACACAATGTGTCCGCTTTCACGTGCTCCCAGGCCCACCGAAATGAGAGGTGAAACGTGCAAAAAAGACCCCTCAAACCCTCAACCAAGCCGTCACTTTACTTGTCCGGAGTTGAACTTTTTTTTTTCATTTGCTGAAACTGAACCGTCTCACAATCCAGAACTTGGCCTGAAGTGAATAAGATTAAACCCCCGGGATAGATGAATGGGGGGTCCCATGTTTGAGGGAGCCTGGCACTTTCCGGGGAACCATGCAGCTGAATGGCGCACCTGGCAGCGAGGCCGCGCGGAGCTGTGCGAGGCTTTGCTTGAAAAGCACCTGCCGCACCTCGCCGCCTACGGAAGGCGCAGCTTTCAGTCTCGGAGGGGTTGCGTCGAAATAGGGAAATCCCAAAATAGCTTGATTTTTATTTGCAGGCACTGCGCTTGTCTTTTCTGGGGGGGAAACAGCACACCCAAGTCCTTTTGTACTGGCCAGGTTTCTTTCAAGTCATGCTTGACCAAATGATAATGCCGATTTCATGCACGCAGCATGCCTGGGTCACACTGGCCACATGAGCCATCAATTAGCTCACCCTTAATTGGCGGATTCAGGGTGGGCTTTGGGTGGGTTTAAGCTGAGTTAAGTTTCCGTAAAACAGATCTGCGGGTTGGAGCAGTAAAGTGAACCGCAAGCAGTGGGTCAAACATCTTACCAATGGGCTCTCGATGCGGTGCTTGCGTTTACATGGCGACCTTTTGGCCCGAGCGACTGGTTGCGGCGTAGTCGCAGCAATAATGACCCCTTTTCCCCAACAAACATGAAAGCGGACAAGAGGCCTTTTTAAAATTGTAGTCTTCCAAAACCTGCCCATGATTGTTGAAAAAAGAGTGCCGCAGGAGCTAGCAGTGAGGATCCTTCGTACTGGAGTGGGGGGGGGGCGGGTTGCCATGGACACGTGCACTCCATCTTGCAGACTCAACAAAAATAAACCCAATTGAAGGTGGCAAAATAGCCCCTAAGTGTCCATGATAGGGGGCAGTCAGTTAGCTGGGGAAACCTGCTAGTGGGAAAGGTTGCATCTACCCTGCCAATCCACCTGGGTGCATTCTAGTTCACCAAAAGCAAGGGTCCAACAGATTCAACAAATAGTCGCAAAAAGGGGAATGTCCGTACGAAAGTCACAAACAGGTTGCGAGGATTCACCCGCCTGGTGGGTTCAAGTTAAGTTGCACCACTTTGAGAGTGTCCTCTTCTAGGGACCCCCTTTTGACTTTTGTTTTTATAGCGGGGGAACCAAAACAAAAACCATCATTTTTGGAGGATATAACTACCCCGGAATTAATCTACTGTACCATGTACTTTGACCCAAGTGTACTGGACATCGAGTGCTAGATTTCCCTTTGGTGATTTCAACCCCTTTTGGGCCGTGTGTTGTGAAAAGGGCCCTTTCTGGTGCGGGCATTGGCACGTGAAGTCCCTGGTCCATTTCGGCAGTTTTTCATTCACAAGCTGCCTGGGCCGAGCTGGTAGGCGCCGTATTTCAGCGCCACCTCCTCCAGCGGCCGCGCAAGAGCCACAGCGGTGACGCTGCCTGGCAAACAGGGGTTGGTTGTTGGGTTGTTGGGTTGTTGGGTTGTTGGGTTGTTTGGTTGTTGGGTTGTTTGCTTGTTGGTTGGTTGGTTGGTTGTCTGGTTGGCTGTAAGTTGCAACTGGGGCCTTGTGAGCATGGCTGAAACCGGCTAAGTAGCTTAAACACCCAAGTGCCATCCCCAAATGGTTCTCCGGGGTGCTTGCGTGTGTGTCCAACAAAAATATAGGACATGGAATTTGATCCTTGAACTTGCCAGAACAGGTTCGCTGATTTGAAGACTTTTGCCTCCCTCCCACATCGGCACCTGCCAAAACATTCCCTCCAAAGGCAACATTGGTCCCAGTACTCTCCCACAGGTGCTATGTCAATTAGTGAGAAGGGAAGAAGGGTAAGCGCCACAACTCGGTATTGCCACAAAGGGCCTACTGCAAAAGGCCCAAAATGGGTCGACAATTTCAGGTGTCAATCGCTGACATGAGCACATCCAAAACCAGAGATGCGGATTTCGGAGTAAGGGGCCCTATTATGGGGGAGCTCGTGTACCCTTCTCCGGTGAGCTTCGCAACCATAGAATCTGGTCGAACAAATCGAGCATGTGTTGTGCCTTACTCGAGGAAGACACCATTACAGGGTGGCATAGCCTGCCAAAGTTACTCGTTGTGCAAAGAAGAAATCAGTCTCCACTCAGACTCTGGGCGGGTATACCTTGTTGGCTCTCCGGCAAGTCTCCTCGGTACCCTGGATTCCTACAAGCATGCTTCACAATAGAATCCAGGGTCCAAACATCAGGGTTGCTGAAAGGATTCACCCAAAACCACCTGCTTTACCAGCAGCCCTCCAAAAGTGTTTTTTTGACTAGCCAGATGTATCTTTTAAGCGGTCCGGAATATGCCGTGCTGCGCATCAGAAATTCGCGCGCCCCCCCCCCCCGGCCAGCCCTCATGCCCTCATGGGCACAATGGGCCGTTTACCCTGGATTTACCCCACGGCTCCCTAAATGCGGACACACCTCATAGAAACAAGCTACAGGAAAATGTTGCAGGAATTTAGCGGTCAAATTCCTACAAAAAAACATCCTACAGCTGGTCTCTATGAAATGCGTCCTTCGCCAAATACCCACTAAAAGGGTGTCCTAAAAATTTCTGCTGATTTCGTAGACCATCTTTTTGCAACTCATTTCCTCGCTTGAGCCGAACCAGTCTGCCACTGAACCATCCCACTGGGAAGATCCTTAATGGGACTGTCCAAATCTGGGGATGGCTGCTGGACTGAAAGAGGCAGAAGACAAAGAAAACCAGGTTGCCTGTATTTATTGCACCCCTCTGAACATTGCCCAAGGAACCACACTTCAGATCCCTTCAGCAGGGCCTCAGAGTTGATGCATCTAATCATCTTTTAGGGGATGCAGTTGGGATGGAGAATACCCTAGTGGGATGAAGGCACCAACTGGTCCGAAGTAGGTTTTGGAAAGCTGCATAGCTGGCCTCACTAGTTTACCATCGGGTCACCCCCCAAGTGGCAGGTGGAAGGGAAGCAACTCCCTGCTTGACAGCTGACCCCGGCCCAAACCACAAGACATTCAGCGGTGAAACGACCAGCCTTTCTCTCCAGCCGCTTGTCCGAAGCGTTCGCAGAACGCATCTGAGACACCCATGAAGGAGTCCTCCGCAGGCTGACAGTCTCAGGCCCAGCTTGAAACATGGACAAATCAACAAGAAAAGTGAACCAAAACAAAAACAACAAACGTATCCACACAAGTAACAAACAATCAATACCAAATACCAAGATGGGCCCGGATTTCTTGGGGAAGCCCATTTGAAAAAGAGGACCTCTTAGACGACCGGAATATAATAGACATGGTCTCGCCAGTTAATCACAACAATGGCAAGGTTTCTGTCTGGACGACTGTTTCGCCTTTCATTGCATTCTCAAAGCAAAAGAGGGCCATCCGAGCCATCCCTCTGAATTTTCTCCGTGTTCCGAGAGAGCATCCGATCATCCAGCAATGGTCTTTTGCCAGCGATTTTGTTGGGAGAAAGCTTGGGAAGGTGGAGCCTGGCACTTGATTCAAACTACCTTGGGTCCCCAACAGTTGCCCCTGAACATGGGCTGTCAGCCAGTTTGAAAGCACCCGTTCTCTACATGGCGATTTGGAACCCCGGCTCGGTCGCTTGAAGCTCAGCCACTTACAAAAGGGCCCCATGTTTTCTGGTACCACTGCCAAAGTCACCCCTCAAGTCATAGGGAAAAAAGGACACACTCCCCAGTTGCTGACTTTGATAACCAAAAAACTGAAACATGACCCCAAATAGCCAATCTTTGCCCAACATTAATCCCAGGGACACTGGAGGAAAGGAACTGACCACAAGAGTGGTTGAAACTCAAGAAAACGATTTGACTTACAACCCGCCTGCAAAGTTAACAAGTAACGTTGCCAAAAAGCAAGTGAGTGGTGTTGAGCTAATCTGCAGTTTGGAGACGCCAGGCTTCACACCTAGCTTAAACCACCTTTGAAGTGGTGGACATGAATCCTCCCCGCATTCTGATGTGCACTCAAGGGTGCTTATAAACAAATCACCCCCTCATGATTGATCGATTTCCTCTTGGATTCCCTTCAATCTCATTTGTCTGAGCAGATTGGCCAACCAAACTCTAAACTTACTATCTTCCACTCAAAGGTTTAAAGTCCAACACGGAACTCATTGCGTGAGTCAAACTTCATGCCCACCGCTCTCCTGTGAGGATACCACGAAAAGACCCGGTGGGCAGCGCTTTGCAAGCCGCCCCAGGTTTGCCATGAGAAGGTCGATGGTGCTTTGCGCAGCACCTCAGTGGGCCGTGCATCCCCTGGGAGAAAACGCGGGTACACACTGCAAACAAACGAGACGTGGGACCTGCATAACGGAAGAAAAACAATCCTCGCTACCCTCGTACCCAGGGCCCTGTATATTGGGGAGCATCGCTTTTCACAAAGAACTCAAGGGTGGGTATGTTTCAATCCAAGCCACCACCACCACCCCCCCAGAAAAGAAGAAAACAACTTAACAGTTGGTTTTTTTTCAATTGGTACCGCTATCAAGCCAAGGCCGCCTGTCGGCCCATGGCTCAACCAACCCCGGAGCAAAGATCAGGCAGGTTGGCTCACGGGAACCCGGAGAATGTAGATGCGATAATTCCCTGATAGGGGGATGACTTCCCCAACATGTGGGTGTCCTTTTTTAGGTGACCAGTGACCCCCCCCTCCCAAAAAGATTAATAATAACTTGTTTACCCTTTTGTCTTACTTTCCCTTTAAAACCCACCCAATCCAGGGTAATCTCAAAAAAGACACTCCCAATGTGGGAATTGTGCCATTTCACCGAAGACTTCAACGCAAGTTTCAACGAGTTGACGCAAAATGAGGCGAAGTCAAATGTTCAAGCGTCTGGATTCCCCAGCCGACTGCCACGGTGTTTTGAACGTTCGAGCCGGGCGGGGATGCTCTGAACTATGTCAATGACGAGCTGACCCCCCCCTGACACAGAACATGCCACAAGCTGTCCTGCATAGGGTTTGGGTCGGAACCATCCCCCACACACCTATACTATAGGCGGGGGTCGAGTTTTGGGAGTCCCTTGGACGTTGTGAAAAAGCATCAACTTGTCGCACAAAGACCATGCAACGGGATATCCATTCTTCAGGCCTCTGGAAAGGTTGCTTTGCTCAGATGAACCCTTGCCTCAAAAGCTTGCAGTTCTAAGTTCTAACCTTCAGCCGTAAGTAAACTAGGACAATGGAAACCCCAGATTCATAACCTTTATGGCGGTATGTCACACACACAAAAGATGAAGGATCTTCACTGAAAGGGGAGACCCCTAATATCCATCATGGGTTCATTAATCAGGGGTTTGCATCTGTTCATTTGGATGATTTGCACCTTTCCAGTTCCAAAAAGTGCCTTTGCTTTCTTCTGCCAGGGCCCCCCGACAAAGAAATGCAAATGTGGGATTTCGCAGGTTGCCTTGCCACCTGTTTGGGATTCTACACTGCAACCCCATAAACAACCACATAAAAACAACCCATATGGAACCAGGCTCCATGGCAACCCCTTACGAAGGCACATGGACATCCGTGCCCAAGGCCTGAACGGCCCTAGCGCGAATTGGGGATCTCCCAATGTTCCGAGTTGGAAGGGTGGAAAGTGCACTGGACGGAACAAACACGTTCAACTTTTGCATAGCAAGCAAATGCAGTACAGCCAAAGTTGAAAATATCGACCGCGGATTGATCAACTTGCAGCTCAATATATATATATATATACATATATATATATATATATATGTTTCCCCGAACAAGGTGAACGACTCTCTCTAAGATAGCATTTCTTCTAATCCACGGCTTGATCCTGCCCCCCCCAGGAACACTTAGTGGGGCTCCCCTCCATTCACAATTCTATTCCCCTTGCACCCGCATGGCAAAGTGGGGAATGGTCCCTGTAAAGCGGCGTGTAGTGGGGGGGGCCTACCAAATCCAACAGTACTAATCAAGCGAGGGTTCATTTTTCCGGGGTTCCCATTATTGTAACGCCAGGGTGCCATGAGTGCCGGGCAGCAAAGAGAATGCGGGGATCCGCTGATTGGTGCCACCCGTGTGGAGGATCAAGACCTGTCGTCGCTTTCCGTGGCGCAGCCAAGTGATGAGTGGAGGGTTCCTTAACGGACACATCCCCAAACCACCCGCTTTACCGGGAATGCACATCAGCTGGAAAAGGCGATTGTTCAAACGGTCCAAATGTATCCTTTTAGGGATGCATAACAATGCAAGATACATGCATAACTACCATGGTGCTTCTCATGCCTCGCATCAAAGTTCCCCCCGTGAGAAGTCCAAAGCGCCTTTCCGGCCGACTCCAGTTTTTTGGATGGAGGTGAGCCTCCCCCCTTACCTCAAGCCTTGGGCCCTGGACTTCGGGCAGTCCAGTGGCAGTCCGTTGCCCAGCCCTGAAATCGGCGCGGAGCCTCAGCTTCTCCAGCCCCCTTTCCCTTTCCCAAAAAATCTATGCGAAGCCACGCGCTTCGCTTGCAGAATCGTCATGTCCACGCTGTTGTCGCCCTCCGGACGCGGCAACAGCTGGCATTGGAAAGAGGGTAAAAACATAGCCCAGTGCCTCAGTTGCTCAAAGGACCCACAAATAAAAGGTCAACCTTTTTGCGCCATGACAAAAAATGAACAAAACAAGCTGGGGAAACTTTAGGCAAGTGAGTTGGATGAGTTCTCTTTGGTATGACGTGTTCAAAGCGAACAACTCTTCGCACAATATAAGGATTTGTTTCAATTAGGATCGATTTCGGAGCTTGGACCGCGTGAGCGCAAACAAAATGGGACACATGCATGTGCTGCAAGCACGTCTCCAAATTAGCACGGGACATGCGGATTGAATCCAGGCATGCAGCGCATGCGTCATGTCATGACCCTGTACCAGCCACCAGCAACTTGCGATTGGCCAAACGCCAAGCAGGAACCCAACTTTCTGTCCTGAAGCTTTGGTCGACTTAAACAGTCTCGGACGGCTGTCACAAGCGGCTTGCGATGTTCCCCAGACCTAGCCCCACTGCAGGGAATAACGTTACCTGAACAGATCCAAACAAGCTTCATGGTGTCTGAACCAGACAAATCCTTGAGCACCCGCCTCAGTATCTTAAACAGCGCTAGCATTCAGCCCTCGATCTCGGGAACACGTTCCGGCTAAATTACACTGCACCAAACAGTTTGATGGGTGAAAAGGAAAACAACGGAAACCCGAAAGGGAAAACAAAACAAAAGATAATCTTTGGGTCTGGCAAGGGCAACATCCCGCACCGCCCTTTGCACAACAAGCACCCAAGAATCATCCTCGATCATCTGCTCAAGACCTGGGGCCCGTGTCACAAGAGAGAAAACTGGCCCCTGGAAGAGGAAACAAACTGACCCCAATACTTCACTTCCTGAGTGTCTTGGCCGAACAAAGTCCAAACTTGTTGCTTCTTCCAAAGGGAGTGAGATACCTACGTATTGCTTAATGTTGTGCTAACCTCCCGAGGCCAAGGACAAACAAGTCCTTTTGAAAGTTGGCAGCTGGCTTTACAGGGGACCCCCCTTCCAAAACACAAGGCCAAACAAGTCAGCTTTCCCCTAATTCGCGATTTGGTTTGGCGGTTTGGGGATTTGACACTGGCTCTTGTACCCCCAAACCACCAATCCAAACCGATTGGCGGGACGCTTCTCGCATCGCCTGGCGAGCGCTGAGGTGCTCAGCCACCAGAAGCAGGGCCTGGCGGATTGGCCAAGAGTAGGGAGCGAGAATGGGAGCCCATTGGGGGGGATGAAGGGGTCAAACGAGGGAAGCCCCTTCTTTTGGAGCTGATCATTTTGGAACCAACCAGGCTCAAACAACAATTTCAAAAGGATTAAGGATGAAAGGGTCACCAAACAGCTTGCTTTTTTCATAGGGGCACCAAACAGCAAGTGGAAGACGGGAAAAAGGGCGCCCTGGACAACTGGGATCTCAAGACGTGACCCATAATAGGTCCCCAGGCTTACCTTTGAACGTATGCACCCAGGTATTCACAGGCCGGCGGCACCTCCTGGAAGAGGTGTCAGCACGGGGCAGAAAGATTGAATATCGTGCACCAAAAATGATGTGACCTGCAACCAAAGGGAAAAATGTGGGACGGGGTCCTCCATTGGTACGCCAACCCTCGCGCAACTGCACTACTTGGGGGGTTGGCACATGTTCGCTGCGTAGTTGTTTACCTTTGATCGAAGAATGGAGTCCGAGAGAGTTCGATGAGTTGACCCTATGGAACTGCCTATCCTGACAAGCCGATCGGTCCCTTCCAAGCGTGCCAGCAGAACAACATATATACAACACAAACTGAGTACCTGCCAGAACTCGCGCGTTTGCCCTGAAAGCAATGAACATAAACCATCTCTTGAAGCAAATGGATTGCTAGAAGATAACCGTCAGATTCTTGGGGAATTCCTCGAAATATACCACTTCCCGATCGCGATGGCCAAAAGAAGGGTAAACTTGCTGTTTACCACCAAATCTCCAATCCCTCCGGGCTCCTTACATCCCCTGAAGCATCTATTATATATGTAATCCCTGGCCATACCCCCAAATGGTATGGTCCCCCCATTCCCCCGCATCATCCGCATCTTGGGGATGATGCTGGCAATGCTGGGGATGCTGTCCAGTACCGTGCGAGCCCTGCAGCTTCGGTCCCAGACCCCCTTTCACCCCGTGAACCAACACCCCCGCACCTCTCGCAACATCCTACCCTAAACCAAACCACCCTGCAACCCCTCCTTAACCCCAACCCTAAGCCTAAATCAACCCAAAACCCAAACCCACCCGAAACCCACCGCAAACCAACCCTGAACCAACCCTGAACCAACCCTAAACCAACCCACCAAGCCTAAACCAACTCCGAACCACACCCAACCACCCAACCACCCAACCACCCAATCACCCCACCACCCCACCACCCACCCCACCCCCCACAAAAGGGGGGGGGTTGGCCCAACCACCCAACTACCCAACCACCACCCCACAACCCCACCACCACCCCACCACCCACCCACCCCACCCCCACAGGGGGGGGGGTGAAGGAGGGCGTATATATATATATATATATGGGTGTGCGCGTTTTTTGAGGGTACCCTTTTCAGATTGCTTTAAAGTGGAACCACAAAGAACCCCCCCGCCCCCGCCCCTTTTGGCTCCACACACGCCGGGGCCGCGTTGAGCGTGGCCCCGCCGCTGCCGATGGACACGCCGTCGTTTGCCACGTCCACGCCGCTCAGCTCGGGGTCGCTGACGGCCAGCAGTAGCGCCGCCAGGGCAGGGCCTGGCACACGGCGCCTTTTTGCGGCGGCCACGGCCGAAGTAACAAAGGGTTAATAGGTTTAATTATCGCGCTTTCGCCAAATAATGTTGACCCAGGATTAATAAACCCGTCCCATTAGGGGGGTGTTCCCTCCAAAAGTGGTCTGAATCCCAACTAAAAGGGGACACCCCCCCGATTAATCAACCAGGCGTTTGTTCATCCGGCGTTAACACTAAGAAGAAATGGGTCCTGGTCTCGCATTGGATAGGTATGAATCCGGTAGTATGTCTAGGTCCTCCAGCAGAGAGGGTATATGATTTTTTTTGCTGTAGTCTATTTCAGTAGGGGAACCCTCCCCCAAAAAAGAAACGGTAAAAGGGCACTACTGGGGGACTTAGATGTGGTAGTTGGTTTCAGGGACGTGGCCTTGAATCTGGGCAAAGTACTAGTCACAAACTGCAGCTACGAAAGCCGCTAGTAAACAGCTTGCGTGGGTGAGCTCCGAATAAAGAACTCACCCCTTGCGGGGGATGACAAGCAACACCTGGGGGTTGAACACCGTATCTAATCACTGAAAAAACATGCATCACACTGACAACTACTAAGATGTGTTGGATTGCCAGGCATATCCATGGATGCTTTCCTCCAAATGAATAATGACTCTCATTTAGTTTCAGGGACAGGTCCATGCTCAAATGCCGTGCGCGAACATTGAGCCAACCAATATCGGTGTCAATTTTGGGAATCCCCAGTGGGGAACCCTCAAAACATTAACATGACACGCCCATATTGAAGTTCTATACCTCCTCAAAAGCCCCACGCGCCCGAAGAGTGCCTTGTGCCATTTTCACAACAAACCTTTCAGGGGAACTGTCGCTTCCTACCCAGGGGTGGCTTTGGGGACACATGTCCTAGCCGCCAAGTGGGAGAACTCGTGTCTACCAACTTTGTCTCACTTGGGCAAAGGACATAAAATGCAAGCATGTGCCTATCTATGCTCTCTCTCTCCCTCTCTCTCTCTCTCTCGTTTCATTTTGTTCTCTCTCTTTCTCTCGAAAATAAGAACAGGTGGCACGTGCACGTCAACACAATCAGCAGGGCTCCCTATACTTCCTTACTCATCACCCTTCGAGAAAAGTCACTGTGGCCCCAAGGTGATGCCTAAAACAAGCAAAAGAGACCTGCGAATTATTTGTTTCAAAGCCTCGATGTGTGGCTCCTGAGGTAGGCACAGCATAGGCCATGATCCACGATGTATACATACATTCTTTCTATATGCATATGCTAAGGAATACATTTGTTTTTTTTATCTACAAAGAGTATACATATATATATATATATGTATATGTATATTATTTTTTTACACCCTCTTTCCAACAATCCCACATGTCTTCCCAGAGCTTCCTTCATTTCTTTGACGGAGGGTATATGAGAACGTAAACCGTGTAATCATATCTAAACTAGGCTGGAATTAGAACCCCAGCAAACAAATAGCTTTTTTGCCTAGTGGAAAACAAAGGGAACCCCAAAAAAGCAAAAAGGGGAGCTAATTCTGAGGAAGTAAATAGATATTGGCAGTTATTGGCACCGTATTCCAACACGTCCCAGGCGCTCGCCCGCCTCGCCGTAGCAGCTCCTTGCGATAGGCCTCCGCGTGATTGGGCACCCGCGCGGTGATGCACACCGCGTCCCAACGGACCTCGTCCCCGCCTTCGGGCGCTCGGTTGGGATTGTGGGTCGGTTGCTCAGACCCCTCATGAATGTCCACGGGAAAAAAGGCAACTCTTTTGGCAATTGATTTACAGGGAAACCCCTCCGAAACAAAGGAAAACGGGCGCCACTGCATGGGGTCTGGGTCGTGCTGCAGGTGTCGTGTGTGTGCCCCCCCTCCCTAGCTGCGACAATTGGATCATGCCAATTCACCTAAATTCACCATCGATCTACCAGAAATGGCTGCATGCGGTCGGTGTTCATGGGTGCTCACCCAACTCTTCAGTACAGAAAGCCTCGGAAAGGAGATGGGCACAAAACCAGGAACCCCTTTGTGGAGCAATCAGTGGCACGAACCACAATGCTTTGCCAACTTTCTGCAGCGGGAGGATGAACACATCTGCGGTTGGCTAAGTGAGAGTGAGGGAATGCTTAAATTAAACGACGAACACACGCTGCAAATTCTAGCTAGGTCAAAGGTCTGCAAACACCCCAAAGAAGCTGGATTCCTTGTGGGTGTCCGTCTCACATCTTCTCACAGCATCTAAAGGGTGGGGGGGAATTCAAGGCACGCCCATCTGAGCCACGGTGAACATATGGGTATACGTGTTTTGGTTTAAGGGTTGCCCCCAAAGAGAAAGAAAGAAGGAACAAGTTGTCGGTTGTGTTCCCCCGTGTGTCCTTTAACATCGCTAGAGAGCAAACTCATGGCTATCACAAAATAAGCCCCAGCAGCACCCAGCTCCCTACGCGTCGGGGCCTGAAATTCGGGACCAACAGCGCCTTGTCAATCGCAACCCATTATATATATAAACTATATATATATATAAACTATATATATATATATAACCAACAAATGTTTAAGTCCACTTACTGTTTATGGTTGGGACTGTCCCTAACTGTACCTGCTCATCCTTTTACCGGGTTTGCTTGTGGCTGACGATTCATGACGGAGGTCGAACATTTGTACCGACCGATCCCACGCAACGCAACGGAAACCACCACGCGAGGCATATGCAAGGTATGGGGAGCCCTGATCAAAAGGTGTTTGAACCGCCGGAGAAGAATGCCCGCCTGCCATGCTTGCCGCAGGCCCAGCGGTCGCTCCATGGCGGGGGGGGCGGGGGATTGGAGGTTGTTGACCGAGGATTGCAGGTTCCAAGTGCAGCATATGTCTACATAAATCAAGGGGCAGCAAAATCAGTCCTCAGACATGGAAACTCGTCTTCAAAAGCAGGGTTGGTATGGGTGGGAGTTTTGTTAGGAATAACATTTGAAAGCTCGGCACGCTCCCAAATAACATTCAAGCTTACAATGCTCATTGAGTCGCATAAACAACGGTAAGTCGTTTGCCTGCAACAAGCATAAAGAACGAGCTGCAGCACTGCAGTTGCTCTGCCTTCAACATTCAGTCATGCCCGGCGCAGTACCTTCCTACCCCTTGTAAGGCGATGGTTGGGCAAATCACGGCGAAGGAAATCACAAAGGGCAAGGTAAACAGTTGAACAATTGCCGTGGTGTGGCTACTCCCTCAGCGACTGAGGAGCCCGGCGAGTCGAAGGTTGCGGCATATCCAAGCATATCCCGAGATTCGACATGTCGGAGTCGCTCCAACTCCGATTCGACATGTCGAGTCCCAGAAATTGTTTTTGAAAAGGGACCCCTCAAAAGGGTTGGCCTATTAGTTTGCATTCCAACCATTCAAGAGGGGTCCAGGTCCACTCTTCTGGCTGTTCAGTATCAAGTTTTATCCATGCTCCTACAAACAAAACCAATCCTCTAGCAGCCCCTCAAAAGCAAGGACTAAGGATTGCCTTCGAACAAACAACCTTTTAGTGGCCCACCATCAAAGAATCCTCGGCCTCATGTCCAGACTTTGTTGACACCCCGCCGCCCCCGCCCCTCCCAAAGTAAAATGGCAGGCGACCTGAACCCAAGCCACGACCAGTTCAGCTCCATGACTCCTGCTGAGTGACTAGGGGGCATCAACCTGCATCTATTTCCGGAACTTGTAGTTATTCCCCACGTCTCGCAAGATGGCAAACCCATGCCATAACAGCAGCCAAAACGTAGTGGCTGGATTCAAGGCGGTTGCCGGACCACGGGGGGAAAAGCAGCGGGCCCCCCTATTGATGTAGAAAGCCTCAAGGGCGTCCTGTCTGTTACAAATATATGCTTATATACTTCCAGTTTGTTGATAGATTCCAAATTACAACCAAGAGGGGAAATCAAGCACATGTAGTTGGTTCACACTCACATGGTCTTTCCATTGAGAGCGGAAGTGTAGAAACTCGGGGAAAAGGTATCCCATTTGGAGCCGTACCCATTTTGAGACGGGTCCACGCGGCAGTGCCTGTCGCAGGGCCGCCAAGTCGGAGTTGGGCGCCGGGGCCTTCGCTTCGCGATTCGAAGCGATTCGAGACGACGGCTTGAGTGTGGCCGGTTCCTTTTCGCATTGGCGTCATATGATTTTGACTGCTAGGGGTTTTCCATCCAAACGTACAATGGGGGGGTGATTCATTGGGGTCACGATTTTGACGATTTCCGTTTAAAACCACCACTCAGTCTCAGGGGGTGGCTTTGATGCGAAGATAATGGGGTCAGTCTTGGGTATGGAGCTTGGGTTCATGTCCACCAACCTCTCTTGCAGGTCCCTTGTGACAACTCCTGTCCTTTGGGCGAAACAAGGAGGGCGCCTCAAAAAGGGGCTTCTTCAGGCCTAGGTGGAGCACCTGAGCTGCTGCAAAGTGTGTTAAAAAAGAGTTCAGGTACTGTCAGCAACTTTAAGCGACTTTCAGGCGGTCGTGAATAGTCTCAAGCTAGGACGAGCATTTTGCCGGAGATGCGAAGTTGTCTTACAAACTGACCACAGTTTGGTGGACATGTCTGAGTCAAGGAACTCGGGTGTAACGCACGAGCCTCTTTTTGTCTTTCCCAGCTTTCCAGGGAAGGCTCTGAGAATAATACGTACCTCGAAATAACATAATGGGGACTTGGTAGAGCACCTTTTGCAACCTTGACTCACAATGGAACACATAACAACTTCAAAGGTTAAAAATAGATTCGTTTTGGGCAGGTGTTTGCCAGAAAGTTATCAAGCCGGGCCTTCTGCAGCGTGCGCTCCAGGCTTTGAAACGCCTCGCGCGGGTTTCTTTTTCGGCGCAGGCTCCCATTTTGGCGGGGTTTAGTTGCCTTCCTGGAACGCTTCACGTACTTGCTGGTCATGTTCAGGCAGCCAAGTGGGGCCCAAGAACACTTGCGTTAGATGGCATGGGACGCTGACGTCCGCTGAAGTTTCGCCCAATCTGCCAACCATCCACCCCAAGCAAAGACAGGTAGCGAGTCCACTCCACAGGACATAATACCATCGAGTCCGCTGGCGTCCAGCTGGCCCTCTTGCTGCCGTTTGCAATAGGAAGCCAACAGCAAACCACAGCGGTCCATACTGGTCCATGGTTTTGACATACCATCTCTGACATTGAGGTCACTTCTGGCCAATGCAATGGCGTGAGCCCTTCATAGTTTCATGACCCAACACTCATTTGACCAAAAGATCTTATGCCACAACTCTGATCGCTTGTTGGTCGATTGGCGAATCATGGCAGGCAACCTCCAAAAGGCAGAACGGCCCCACCAGTTTGAACAAGTCAGGGGATTGGACTCCGAGTTGAACCAGTTTGGGAGATCCTGTGTTTCATGTGGAAATTGTATCCCAGCTCCGCCCACCCACAAGGAAGCCCACACACAGTCCGAAGCCAGGCTTAGTAAACCTTCTGAACTATCAAGCTAACCCAACGGGGGCGGTTCATCAACTTGAGAAAGGGCGCGTGTAACACTCGCTCCTAGGGCCTAGGGTGCATGGATTTCCTGAAAACATCTAGCTGGCTCCTTCTTCCGGCAGCAAGTTGAATGGAAAGCCATTTCCAATAGGTCTCTCTGCGGCCTCTGGGGCCTTTGGGGTGAGCCGAACAGGCAAACCCGGTCCAAACTCCCATGGCGAATAAATCCGATTTCTGTGGGCCCGCCCGCAGGGCGATGGTCCAGCCAGGCTCTGCAAGCCTCAGGCAACAGGATGACTGGGACTGGGCTCGCTTAAGCCGTGCTGGTTCCAGCCACTACGCTCAAATACCAGAAGACACACAATCAACATGCTGGTGTTGAACAAGTCCAAGAGGATCCCTCCTCTTGGACTTAACATGGCGTTGGAACAAAAAACACTTGGAAAACGCATCAGTGAATCCAAGTGCGGTATCCCCGAAGTTTAGTCGGCGATTTAGATGGCGGGGCAAGCTGCAGCATCTGAAATCCTCCCTGTCCAAACCCCTGAGCATATTTGGGCATAAACCCAAATCTTTCAGTTGTTGGGGAACGTGGAACATACGCAACACATACAGCACAGTCCCAGATACAAACGGCTTGCATTCGGCTCTCAACAAAGGGATGCCTCATGCATGGCTGGCTACCCTCTTAACATGCTTCCATCCCCAGGTCTCTACCAGTAAAAGTGTCTAAGAGTAAACCACCCAATCTTCTGGTATAGGAAGCATCTAGAAATACGCAAATGAACACGCAAATACATTCAGACCTGCAACTTCTGTGGGTACTGATCGGTGAAAGGGGCCTAGCGAAGTGTTCACCAACGGCCGCATGTTGGTTGGAACAAGCTTGAGGACAAGCTCTGTGCCCGATAGAAATTGGGGGAATGACCCCTGAATGTTGGCTAATGGCCCCATTGTTTAGGGTCATGGAGGCTCCAGAAACTCTAGGTAGGCACGCACATTCAAAGTAATATACATGCAGCGTGTATATGTAAATATTTGTGACATCTAAACATGCGATGCATCTGACCCTTGGCACAGGCCCCCCCGCAGACCACCAAAGCGATAGCAGAAGTTGACGAGCGCCTGGCCAAGGTTATTGTTAGTTCCAGGGCGTCGTACTTATCAGAGGGCACTGCCCGACCCTCGGTATGGTAGCAACAAGGTTGTTTTTGCATCCCCTCCCCCCAAACACAAAGAGAAATGACCTGAAAACCTATAAACATGCCAACAACAGTGAATGAAGCCATTAGTATTTGTGTTAGCCCCGTAGTCTCAGTTGAACCTTCTGGGACCTGAAAATGAAAGGTTCACCTTTTGGGGCCTCATGGAACCAAACTGGACAACCGAAAGGCTAGATCCCGTCGATTCGCTTTGGGCAGAGACAATTTACCAGGGAGACCATCTTCTAGGGTTGAGGTTGAATGAATCCTAGAACCTATGTGGCATGCCGGGGCCCACTTTCTGTTCAAGGGGTTCTTGTGTTTTCTGACTCTGTCTGCCGGCTAGGGGGGGTCCACATGCATCCGATAGCAAGAGAAAGCAACTAATGCCTGTTCAAACATCTGCCCGCTTTCAACGGCCAATTTCCATGGACCCCTTTGACCTCAACTGGGGGTTGCCTGCAGCAACGTGGGCGAGGGTGCAAATCCGCATTGTGAGGACATGATAATGGCCATGATCAGCGAAAATGCACGCTAACTATCCTGACAATGGCTACTATAGAACCCAAAACGCACACCAGAATCGACCTTTGATTCGAGGCTGAATGGCAAGCCGTTGCAGGCTGACACTGGAATCGGCGTGCTTGCCTGCGCAACAAACCATGACTGCAAGCGTGTCCACGCGTAGTTTGCTGCACCGGCAGTGCTGACGAGCCAATGCCCCGAGACTTGTAAGTCTGGATCCTGACGCGAAAGTTGAATGGCCTCATGCTCGCAGCATGCATGAAGGGTGAAATCGTGGGCGGGCTAAGGCGATAATCGAAATCGACGGCTCGCAGGCCAGGTGTGCTTCCCAAGTGTTCATAGGATTTGATCTAACCCGAACTGCTGCACAGTAGCTCAGTTGCTCCAAGCCCCCCTGCGCAAAAGGTCGTTGGACCTTCTTGTAGGTCGAATGGAAAAGCCATTTGGGTGTGTCGTCTTCTGGGGGAACCTCTTTTTGGTTGGTTTTAAAAAGACATTCACAGGAACTCCAACCATTTTTGGGGTCCGATTCCTTAAAAGGAAGCGCCCTTGTCACAGACTGGCGCCTTAAAGCACAGCAGGTTCTTAGGCGTGGGCGTCGCGCCTCAGGTTTCACCCGGAACGAAACCAGGTGGCTTTTTCAGCCCCAGGGTCCTTTAGACAGGGGTGTGAACCGTGTTTCTTTTTGGGGCCAAAATTGCCCGCCCCCCTTTCCGGCTGTGCTTTGGGGGGCTTTGGGGAAAGCAATGCCAACTTGCTCCACAGAACGGCGGCAACAGGACCACCCTGCACCATCCTCAAATCCATGGCGCCCTGATTGCTTGGTGCTAAGCAGGCACCCATGATGCATCCCAACAAAATGCCGCTGGAAGGACTTCGGAGACACTGCGGCAGGTCTACTCAAAACCCAAAAGGTTTAGGCTTAGAGTCCTTCTGGCCGGAGACTCCCAAGTTTGTGGAGAGCGCACAGGATCCAAACAACCCCAACCTCCTCCCGTTTTCAAGGCAGGGTTCCAGGAGCCTGGGCAGCCTGGGTTCCAAGGCCCGAGCTCGTGTCGGACTCTCCCTGGATCAGCCACGGGCAGGCACCCCCGCCCCCCCAAGCAGGGGTCTCAGTTGCTCATTTCAACTCTTCTTGCTCTCTGGCAGGGTTGCGGGACACTTGTCACTATGACACCCGCTCAAGAAGCTGTGGAGATCTTCGACGCAAGGGGCTAAGTCCTTCAAACACCACGCCCTACGACTGCCCTGAAAAACATAACACTGCTCCATACCTAAAAACGGCGAGTAATAGTGAGAAGTAGCCAACACAGGTGTTGAACAAAGTATGGTTGAGAACTCAAATCAGGCAAGTAAAGCACTCACCGAACGCACATCTAAACAAAGCGGACAGTGTTGCGGGTGAGCTCACTGGCTTGCTGGAGGGTCTGCATCTCAGGGTTCCTTCCCACCCCGCAAAAGAAATCAATTGACGTTGACCTGCAAATCCTGGTCTTCATTTGACATATTTTTGGAGCTTGCCCAACGCTCACCAAAGCTTGCTGTAGCAGACAAATTCAAGAGGAGTCCAACTCATAAGTGACACGCTGCAACAGGGCTCCATTTTGCTGACTACCGTAGTCCAAAAACCTAGGGGGTGGGTGAATTTGGAAGAGGAAGGCCCGTGGCCTTCTTCAGTCTACCAGATCAAAACATGGACTGCGCTGCAAAGAAACAACGAGACAAAAGGGAACATTCATTGCGTGGCGTCTTTGGAGACGTTCTCCTGACTAGTCCGTTGTGGTCTGATTCACAATGCAAGCCGAGCTTTGAAAGCAACGGTCTCTGGACTCAACTCCGAATGCCACACAAAAACACACATGCGCTGCCGTGGCAACGTCTTACAACCGCTCATTTCCATTGTTCAGATCATCTTTGTACCTGTGCTATCCATGTAGAACTATGAAGTGGGTATATATATATATATAGTATTCAATATAGATTCTATTTGGCACGGGTGTGTACCTGTTGTGCTTGGCTTCTACAGCTTCTTAGGCATCTCCTTGAATTGCCGTGAAAGGACACGAGCACCAACCGATTGTCTCACCTGCCCAAAGGGCCTGGAAATGAAACTCACTTGCCCAGTAGATTGGCCAAACAAAGTCCTGGAACTTATTCAACTTTCCGCTAAAATGGGCCAAGCCCACAAAACCAAAAAGATTGAAACGGCACTCCGGTCGATTCGCCTGCGGCCAGGCGTAGCGGGAGAACCTCAGAGGCTTCGCTTGACAAAGGGTAGTTACATGATCCGCGTTAAGCACCAGGAAAGCAGCCAAAGCCCATGATATACAGGTGAAACGAGTATTGAGACCGAGGCAAAACAACTGTCACAAGAGTCTTCTTTCACAAGTCAGGTTGTGTGACTGTTCTTTGGTGCATTTTGCATGCAGTCCATGTTTACAAAACCAAAAACAACAAGCTAGGCCCGCATGAGAACCTAGCCCTGCTGTGCCGGAAGCCCTTGGCAACAACACATGGTACCTGCAGAGGGGAACCATGTGATATCGATGTCCTCTAGAAGGGACCCTCTGTTAGGTTCCATATTAGGGGAGGGTAAACTTCGTGTTAAAAAATGCACTTCGTATGAAGTTACTTACGGGGCCCAAATTTGGTGCTAATGATTTCTCAAACACATCCCATGCGAGGATGCGAGCATGGTTTCCACCCCTCCAAATAAGTGCATGGCAGCCATATAAGATTTACAGCCGGGGACAAGTTCCTGTGGACACGCTTCTGGCCCCATGGGTGAACAGGTGCATCCTTTTGTTGGTTGGTCCTGGTGCCGGAAGTAGGGACCCCTTCAAACGCTGTTGTGCATGTTGGTGTCTGTTGCAACGGGACTGAACAGGGGTGCCTAGTGTTGTTACATGGCCATGTTGAGTAGGACACTGACTGAAGAAAGTGGTCAAGGCAGTGCAATTGAGCATTAACATGTATATCGTGCACATTGTGCTTGACATTGCTAAATCTAATGCTGTGAAGAGCGCCGTGATGATATCCAGTCGAAATATTGTGGGTTTTGCTGTGCTTGACAGCTCAAAAAGGCCCATACATGGGACAGGAAGGTGTGCGCTGATTGAAAGAAACAGGAACTGCTTCGGGATTTCAAGGGCTTGGTGGCAAAATGAATCCAAACATGTTCATGATGAACCTAAATAAATCCATGCTGAATGGCAGTGCAAGCGCACCTGCAGATATCCATGCATATGTGTTTTACTTGTCCAACTGTAGCGTCTTGTTCAAGCTGCACGATATCGTACGGCCTCCTTGAGCACTATGCGACTATGCAATTACAATATATCATGTGCATAATGACTTCAAAGCAAAATGCATGCACACCCTGCCAATGCCCCGGAAACCCGTTGCCGAGCTCTCTGCTGCAGTAAGCATGCCTCGGAGGGTGTGCCAGTGGGACGTGAGGCCAAAGACCAGAACAATGGCTCACAAAGACCGTGACATGGGGCTCAAAGCCACCCACCTGCATCTCTCTCATAGAACAAACTTAAAAGCACGCACTATTTCATGCTTTGATTTGCGGTTGGACCCCAAGTTATGTGCATCATTGTGTTGTGGTACAGTATCTTCACAATCTTTCAGCCAAGGCAAGCCCTTCAATTCATCAAACAGGCAGCCACACGTCTGCGAGCCGACATTTACATCAAGACTTCCGACCCTTCAACAAGCCCTTTCTGGGGAGCGAAACGCCCATTGCAAGCCTGACTTGCCCCGCATGAAACCCTTCCTTCTTGCGAACCGTGACTTGGAGGCAAAGTCTTGAGGCGCTGCGTACTCTGGGAGAGGACGAAACCAAACGCAGGAAACGTGCCCAGAAATTTGTGGTGCTGAGGCAAAGGAGTCCTCTCTGATCTGATTGAGCCCAACGTGAACGTGCAACACAACACACACACACCAAGGAGACAATCAAACAACAACAGCACCTGAAGCCTTTGAAGAAAGCTAACCAGCTAATCAAGAAGGCTGTTCAAGAAGTGCTGGCCATTCTTATGGAGTATTGCCAAGAAACCATTTCGTAGACAAAGAAAAGAACCCAGGATGCCACTTCAACGGCCCTTGCTACTTTGAATCCTTTGCTGCGTGCATACTGCACAACTGAAACTCCCGGAGCCGCAAGCAATGCCACCATGAACATGCATGGGTGGTACCAGCCAGCCACAAATCGGCTAAGAAACCAACACAGGAATGTACCAAAGACAGCTCAAACAAATTATGTGGTCCTTGCTGATTTTGCGCAAAGCAGACTGCGCATGCCCGCCAAGACGATTCGGCGAATTCGGGTGCGTACATTTGCGGATGCCCTCTTAGGGTGTGATTTCATTCGGAAACCAATAAGGAAGTCATCCATTTTGGAAGGATATCCCATGTTGACTCAGATTCGCGAATCTGGGGCCCCAGCATCTCGCGCTTGGTCCAGGGACAGCCTACGGCTATAGGCTTCGAGCCACGCAAAAACCAACCAAGGCAACCGAAACGAACCGTGAAACCAACTCAGCTCAGCCTATCCTTACTTGGTGGTTCGGATTGGTGGTTTGCGGAAATCCAAACCACCAACTTCATAGTTTTTTTTCGTGGGCGAAAGCGGGTTGGGGTCCCAAAAGGGTTTTGGTTGATGACACCATTTTGTTCGGGACGGGGGGACTCCAGGTACAGGTTTCCTGTTTCGGCTTTGGGCCATTTTCGCGTGTCAGGCATGCGCCTTACACACCCTGATCCGCGGCTTGAGTTCCCGCCCGTGGTCAGCCGTCTCCGATATTTGGATTGGAGAAGTCGGGTCCATAGCCTCAGGGCCCAGCTTATCCAAAGGTCGTGGAGACTCCTGTTTCCGCCGCCCCTTTACGAATGGTGGAGTTAACTGCGAGGTTCGGCCCAGCAAATGTTCCACATGTTTGTTCAGCGGAAAAATGTGCCTACGTCTTTCGGGAACAGCCCAACGGGGCTAACTTTCACAACCACAAAGCAACCCCAAATGACTGCAGGATGTCAATGCAAGAAGGAGGCTAATTAGGACGCATTGCAAAGAACACGTCCAACAAAATTCCTAATATTTCTCCCTGACATACCAGGAAACTCACCTTCCAATGGCCAATGCTGAAACCAAAAGAGGCAATATGGGTGTCTTTTTTTGAGGGTTGAACGGGAAACGAAAGGGAACACCCACCCATTTTGGGGGGTCCGATTCCCAAAAATAGGCGAACCCCGGACTGTTGCCAAACCTCAGCTTTGCGATCGGAAAAAGAAGGAAACAATTTCCTATCAAGGCACGCACCTAGCTTTCAATGTTGCTAGTTGGTGCCTTGGTCCTGGAAACCGATTTGTCCTGTTTGGGGAATGTGGCTCCTAGGTACCTGAGTGGAACCTACTGAACTGGTTTGTCTCAAAATAGGAATCTGAATCCACATTGGTACCAAACAAAAAAGCGCAGCCTCGAAACAACACA